>OMLI01086666.1:0-16409 GCA_900302605.1 Rondeletia loricata
GCGGGGTCGACAGGGCCGGGCGTTGCCGGTGCCGGCTGCTTGGGGGTGGATAAGAAACAGTGGGTGAGCGAGTGCAAAGCCAAGCAGTCCTACGTCCGAGCGCTCACCAAAGACGACAACAACAGAATCGGCTGGAGGTGGATCCGCATCGACTCGTCCTGCGTTTGCGTGCTGCTGTCCAGAGCGAACAGGCAGTGGGGAGGGAGGGCATGACGAGGAGGAGGGGAGGCTGAGAGAGAGAGAGAGAGAGAGAGAGGTGAAGATGGCAGAGGAGAGTGTTTGGTAGACGAGAGAAGTGGAATCTGACACAGAGCAGAGCCGCTGTGACATATTTCTGTGTGCTCTCTCACTTGCTAAGTGGCCTTTCCTCAAAAACAACGGAAGTTATTCCAGCCTTAATCCACTTTTTTCCCCCAGTTGTCTCTCTCTTTTCCAAACCCTCCCTCTACCACAACCCAAACTGACTACAGAAAAACAAGAAGACCTCAATACTAGATCTTAGGGAAAATTGTCATATATAAAAATAGAGATTTTACTTTTTTTAAAGTACTGTTTTTTATGATTTATTATCGTTACATAATGTAAGTTATTTTTGATTAGTATGTAAGCATGTGTATGTCTTTGATATTAATATATTACTTTATACGTGTACAATATGAGACCAGTATACCTTTATGTATAAAGCTATGTATATCTGTGTGTATTTATAGAAGGTTTCATGGAGTGGTAGGTCACTTCAGTGCACAACTGATGATAATTCCAGCCTCTGGTCTGCTCGGGTTGTCAGAGGAAGGAGCGCCACCTACTGAGGGTCTATTTTACTGCTCCGTACTGTTCCCACACGGATTACCATGAATGCTACAACAGTGCTTTTGCAACTGAGTCTGAAGGGGAATTTGTATATGGTATACAAGCTATAGGCACACTTTAGCGTGATTTCACCTATGCCGATAGTTAGCAGTTTTGTGGCAACATGCATCCCCTTCTCTGTAACTTGCTAAACGTGTTTCATGAATCTAAATACTCTTAAAACCATGTGATTGTTAAATTATATGACACCTAAAGAGTTCAGTTCTTCAGCTGCTGGTTTGTTCAGTTTGCCTACCAAACATGGTAATAAAGTATCTTTGTATTCAGTAAATTATTTTCACACAACTTAACTGACTGGTTATACATGTACATATGGATAACAGCGCTCTAAACACCTGGGTTTTATCTGTAAAAGAAAAAAAGCAGTTTCTCCAACTACAACTTTATAAAACACAGGCCTAATAGTTGACTTATTACAGATGCCCGCATACACACAGAGTGGGAGAGAATGAAACACAATAGAGAAAAAAATTCTGGAAGTTTGCGATGATCAGCAGATCCACCTGGATCACTTTATTTTTTTTTCTTTTACATCACCATCATCATTGTTCATTTTCCAGATGATATTTTCAATTTGTATTACTATCACTTTTATCATGTAAATCTGTTAAATCATTGCACAGTTTGTTCTCAAAATGTACACATACAGTAGCGTATTTGAATGACCATTTTCAATGTTTCATATTTACTTTTAAAACTAGTTCAAATGAAGTCAGAATCAAGAAGAAACGGAACATGTACATACATTTATCCAATACATACATAAAGAAAATAAATATAGTTATCGTAGAAAATAAAAAATACAACTGAAAAAAATACACACATTTTACAAATTGATCCCCAGGCTCCCACCCTCGTAGGTTTATTATACAGATATATCTTTTTTTAACGACACTTCATATCATCTTCACCACCAAAAAATTTTTTTAGTTCGTTGTCGTCTTGTTTGTTTGACATGCATCGTAAACACAGAGGCTAAAGGTTTGTTCCTGGACTTCCTCAGTCTCCTCTCTTCCTGCTTCTCTCTGATCTCACCCCCAGAGAGCTCTTGGTTTCTGTTATGGCTTGTGTGTGCAGTAAAATGACTGGGTTCTGTCCATCCTTTTCTTTTTTCCCCCCTTCGGGTCGCTGTTTTATCGCTCTGCCACCTTTCCTGTCATCAGGAGTACCCCAAGACCCTGAGCTGATGATTACAAGTCATAAACTACACGACCACATGGTAGAGGGCCAGCCAGGACTTGAATTTGAGCCACAGGAGGTCACCTGGCCTCAACAGCATGCCCTCCCCACTATATTTAAAACCCACTTTATGGATTTCCTACTAACTTTCCTACTAACTCCCCACCTCGTCCCATCCACTTTTGTGCTATGGCCTTTGATCTCTATAATGGGGTCGCTTCAAAAGAGATTACTCAGCCAGAAGCCTCTCGGCTTTCAAGGTGCCAATAGACAAACCATGAGGAGGGTCCCTCTGATGTGACTGGAGCCTAAAATGGTGGCCTGAATGGGGACCTGTTTTACTACACCACTCCAACCAATTGGGGACACTTAGGGATACCCCTGACAGCACCATAGAAGCCAACAATAGAGCCACAATGGCTGACACTGGATACCAGTCGCCTCATCAGCAGAAAGGAGAATACCGGTGTCATTTAGAGTTATAGCCCCATTTACTTCTGTCTACATCTAGTTTACATTTCCCCCAATAATTTTGTAATTACATGAAAAAATTTTTTTTTACTCGTTTTTAAAATACAAACGTTACAGTGGCAAACCTAGCTTGAAATGAACTGCTGTCCCGGCTAACAAAGACGCCCTAAATAAAAGATATGGATGTGACAATAAAGTTTCTAAGGCGACATGTTTTTGAGGGACTATTTCCTGGAGGAGACGTCCATTTCTTGCTGTGGGTGTCAGGTGATTGACACCGATATGAAAACAGTCAACTCAGGCACGATGAAATAATGATAAAACATAAACTTTGGGAAAAATCTAATTAAGGCTTCAAGCCTGTAGAAGCTGTTTTTTATGCTGTACAGGAATGAATGGCAGCAAATGGCTTCTGAAGGAGGAAAACGAGCCCTGATATCCCTAACTGCGCTGACTGTGCGCAGACACTACCAGCAATAATGTAAAGGAGGGTGGCAACCTAGACGACTGGCACAAACTTCTTTTTAAAACACACCGGTATTATCCTTTATTAACTCCACAGCACAGTCACATTGAGAGAGAGAGAGAGAACAAAGACAGTGACAGGAAGAGAGAGATAAAACAGCTGACCCCATTCTACCTTCCTACGAACGTCTAGTCTGATAATATACATTCTTCATGTCATTTTCCCCTTTGTTCCTTTCAGCATTACGCTCTATTGCAGAATGGTCAGACCGATAGATTTATTTTTAAATAAATGGTTATATTCATTGCTTCTTTCTCTGTGGATGAGCGTTTGGGTCCGCTAGTCCCGACCAGTCAGTGCCCTGAGGAGAAAAAACAGCATTATTCCCACATTACTGCCTCCATGGCCTCAACTGACCTCTGCCCAAATCCTCACCAACCAAAACTCACCGCTTAAAGACCTCAGGGAAACTTCTAAAACCCCAGGATCAAACCAATCCACCACAACAAACAAATACGTAAAACAACGAGGTTCAAAAAATGTGGTCAGCACATGTGCGAGCTATCGCTGAGGTTTAGAGCAATTATTTTGTCTCCCCACACAGATGAAGCCCTATAAGACAGAGTTTAATTAGTGCGGCGGTTCTCACCTCGGCCCGTCAACAGGAGTATGTCCTCACTGAGGCGGATTCACCCCGGGCACCAGAGTTCGCTGTGTTAGAGACCGGGAGAAAGACACAGACAGGGGTCATTATCATAACTACAACGTCTTAAATAACACTGACCTTCAACAGGCATTCCTATTAAGTAGAGGAATGAGGGATAATAGTCTTCCTCTGTACTTAGAGGCGTCTGTTCCTTGTTATTGCCAATTCCTTTGCTAAAGGAAACACAAAATTCCACTGCCAAACTAATGGCAGAGTAGCATGTAAACAACCTAGGAGCATACTGCTGTGTGCATGTGACTCTGGTTTTGTATTCAATCTCTTATGTAACATGTATGCTGCCCGAAGACAAAATATTGCTGTTCTAGCCTCATTTCCAAGAAATTAGGATTCGAGTGCATGGCTCATTTATAATCAGATCAACAGCAGAGACTCAGAACAGTTTGCACCTGATCAGAGCATGCTCCCCTCTCCTACACCAAGCTGCAACAGACATTTTGCCCTGATTCTAGTCATGTTCTTCACATGAGCAGTGCCATAGAGTAGCATTTGATTTGACACATCGTTGTAAGCGAAGAACGCCGAATGTTAATTTGAGACACGCCTTGAGGTCTCCGGGGAGTCAAAGAAAATGCGAATATGAGAGCAAAGCCAGAGGAAGGTGTCAGAGGTCGCGGGTTACGGCCACGGGGTCGCACTCACCATCACTCTGAACCTTTCTCAGGGTCACAGAGGGCGTGGAGATAGCTGAGGCACGGAAGTTAGCAGGCAGGGTCTCGGCGGAGTCAGAGGTCACGCCCCGTAGGTCCTTCTCCCTAAACATCTTCCTCCAGGAGGGTGAGCGGGTGAACGTCTTAGTTCCATCCTAACAGAGACAGAGTGTGTGTGTGTGTGTTCGTGTGACCGTCAGTCAGTCAAGTCTGTATTTTGTTAACGTTTCAGAGGCGAGCCGATTAGCATACTGACCTCATCAGGTCGTCGCTCGGTTCCCATGGAGATGAGGGAGTTGTACTCCTGCTCCAGGAGCTGTCTGGCCTGGAGGAGGGAGGTGATGCAGATGCTCAAGATTAGTTTGGACACTGCAGATGACACATTTTTTAGGATGGCTCTGTATTTGCTACTGGTTAGTTCATGTTTGAATATCACGCAGGCATCAAACCAGTAATGTCCTGGCTCTAATGAATCAGGTGAGGCTTGTGACTATTTATGTTGCTGGTCACTTGGGTGAGCCTGGCAGGCACATGCATGGTCCTATTGGAGGTTCAGATGATGCTAGGAAGTTGGGTTAGACCGATATATTGGTTTGCAATATATTGAGCCGATATTGGACAAAAGCCAGTCTTTCTTGTTAAAGTAAACAAAGGCATTAGTGGACGTTTTAAGGGAATAAGCCATCTCTGATAACTAGTGATCACCAATCTAAAAGAGTTTCATTAGTATGGGTTTCAGTGGAGCATTTTTGTGTCACATGACAATCTAAATGCTGTTTCAGAGGCTTTTCCATCCTGCCAGGAATAAAATTCTGGGGGGGAAACGTGGCAATTTCTGGCGTGAAAATTTCAAAATTACAAGATATTGAATAGCAGCAACTTCAGTCCAAAAATATTGGTTGTCGGTATCAGCCTTTAAAAACTGATACTGGTCTAACCTACCAGGAAGCATCAGCTTTGGTTTGCACCAGCCCTTCAGAATTTTCTGACTACTGAGTGGGTAATACACATGCAGACATAAAAAGCTTTCTCATTGGTTGCCTTTGACGCTCTGTTGGTTTGGTTACCTGTGTGTTCTGATTGGGTATCTGCAGCAGCAGGGCCAGGTCGGTGTAGTCAAAGGTGTCATCCAAAGCCAGCAGGGCCCCGTGGACGCCGCTCTCACTGAGGTTGTCGGCGTACTCCTTCAGACCGATAGTCTGCACCCAGCACATCACACGCTCATTGGACCACACCATCACATCTGGGACAAAAGTAGAAGAAGAAGGTGAAGACGAGGGGAGGGGGGTCGAGAAATTAGAGTCAGAAAACATCCAAGCATCTGCAAACATCATAGCAAGATTATGTTTGCATCCCCCCCCCGGCCTGGACAAGACAAATTCTTTGATACAACAAATTACACTTAACTAAAACAACCTTCACATTCCCTGTAAGTGTTGATGAATGATGGGGAGGAATGCTGGAATGCTCCTCCTCACAGATTTATTTTCTGACGTGGACTGCACATGTCAAGTTCATCGTCAGACGAGCCCAAAACTCACAAATTTCCTCACTGGGGAAATTCCTCTGTGGGGAAATTAGCCAAGGTGAACTGACTGAAAAAGTACAACGTGTATCTTGAGGCGCAGTAGTGGGGGAGCGAGAGATTTGGGTTTGTTTAATGGCTGAGCTTGTTGACTTTTACGTAATCATTCGGCCAGCCGCATTGCACTAGAGAGCTGTGGCTTCTAATCTGCTCAAGGCATGAAAAAAATAAAAATACACAGGGGTGGTCCAAAACTTCCTCCAGCAATGTGGGAGACACCAGAATGAAAAAAAGAAATTTTCCCTGAGCCAAACTTCAATTTTATTTGAAATGCTAAAGTTGATCTAAAAAAAAGTATTTGTGTGCTGTGCTAATAACGAATCAAACGGAAGAAGTTTAGGAGATATTGTAAATTTTACAAGAATAAGAAGAAGAAGAAAAATGATGGGTTAACATAATGTTTCCAATAATACTAATGTGTGTTAAGAATGGATCTGGATCTGTATGTAAGGGATTATATAATAATCACTAATGGTATGTATGCCTTAAACAACACTAGGTCACTGAATGAAAAGAGTAAAAGATGGGTGGACGAGGGCAACAATGAGAGGTACAAAAGCAGCCTAAATCTGGGGCGTTGGTCAGGTAATGGGAGAGAAAAAGAGCTCACCTTTGTTCTGGTGGCCGCTATCCTCTCTCCTCCTCTCGAGCTCCTTGCGATCGTAGTTCAAACGCTTCAGGCACATGATGCCGTAATGCAAACTGACCCTGGGAGAGGTCAAAGAGCCAAAAGGTCAGCGGTTAAGCAGGTTAATTGAGGGCATAGTTCCACTCTCACCTGCACTCAGAAAGCATTAACACAACCCAATGCCTTTAACCCCCGCAACTCTTAAAGGGTCTTACAGAGGGCCTGGAGACACACACCTGCAGAGTGAGAGTGTCACAACAACAGGGGCTCTCCCAACATATCTTTTAACACCTTCATATTTCCCACGCCACACACACACACACACACACACACACACACACAAAAGACAGAGAGTCAACAGAAAAGAATGCGAGCGAGAAAACGAGAAGTGAGGACAGAGCGAGAGAGAGTTATGGCCGCGTCAGCGGAGAGAGACAAGGCGAGGGGGGAACGAGAGCAGGGAACATAGAAGCTGAGCTCTACCTGTGGAAGCTGTCCACCATTTTGAGCTGTCCTCTCAGCTCTTTCTTGGTCAGGTGGTCCAACATGCGAGCATCCACCAGGGACTCCATGAAATAGCTGCGATACTGTGGCAGACCCAGGCTGGGCAGCCAGTCGTTGCCCACCCACTCATGATTCATATCGCCGTAGGCCAGGATCTGCAGGGGACAGCCACAGATGATCAACAGTGATTCATGGTTGGCTTAATATCTGGTGGTGGTGGTGGCGCAAGTCAACGACTCATGACTCACTGTGGCTAGTTTGTGAGGTTTCACTGGAGACATCATTAATGGTATTGACAAATTTACGGCATATTGTGTTAATTCTGATGTTTCAAAAGGTGCTGTCGATCCTTACCTGATCCCAGCTGAACTCTTTCAGCTCCTTGGGTGCAGAGAAAAGAGAAGAGGGAGACAGAGAGACAGCCAGAGAGAGTGATATGGAGGTGGCGAGGGAAAGGGAGCAGGGGTCAAGAGCAGGATAGGAGGAGCAGGATGGGCGGATGGATGGATGATGGAGGAGAAGCAGAGGGAGGAGGAGGAGGAGGAGGGAGGAGCAGTGACAGGAAAGGAGGACAAAGGGAGGAACAGCGTGTTAGTGAACGGGTAATTAGTTGGAAGCAGTTCACACTGAAACAGCAACCACAGGGAGAGAAGAAGATGCTCAACACTATGGCCTGGGCCCACAAAGAAAGAGAAACATAGAGAGAGAGAGATACAAAGAGAGAGAGAGAGGAGGAGGAGGAGGAGGAGGGGGAGAGACTCATCAACATGATTCAGACCAGACAGATTCAAAACTGAGCGAAACATTGTGAAAACATAAACGAATGACTGGTAGGTACCAGATACAACATGGTTTGTCAAACAGAGACAGGATGAATGGGCCACTAACCGGAGGCTTGGTGGCAGCATTCAGCGACTCCATCTCTGCATGGGTCATCCACACGTTGCTCGTCGACTGCGGTCATGTGAACAAGAGCAAAATGAAGCCATGAGGAGAGAAACATGACATGACAAGTATGTCAGCGTGCAGTGTACTTGCTTGTACACTGTACAAGCCACAGGTATCGCTCACCTCAAAAAAGCTGCCAGAGCGATGCATACGATGAGGTTTGGACAGAGTATACCCCAAATATTATATCAATTTTTGCAACTTTTAAAATGAGGTTTGACTTCAAAAAACAATGTTATCAAGTCAGAAATTACTGCCAGGAAATATGATTCGGACTAAAATAGCCAATATATATTTATATTTGATGATCAACCTAGCAATGTCTTTACTGTTGTTATTGTTGTTGTCTTTTTCTCTTTTTTTCTACTACTGATTTCCATAGCTTCCCATCAGTGCAATTAGTCAGGTTCCATGTGCCATGTACATACTGTATAGGTAAGAGTCC
Organism: Rondeletia loricata; assembly: GCA_900302605.1. Taxonomy (NCBI): domain Eukaryota; kingdom Metazoa; phylum Chordata; class Actinopteri; order Beryciformes; family Rondeletiidae; genus Rondeletia; species Rondeletia loricata. Next base: position 8,471 of record OMLI01086666.1, read on the forward strand.
TATTTATATTTATAGTTTATATACTGTATATATATGCCTACTACTTATACTATTTATACTTGTATAGGCCTCTTTATATAGGCCGACTACCTAGTATATAAAAGAGAAAGAGAAAAAGAGAGAAAAAATAATTTTGTGTTATGGAGACAGAGAGAGTGAGAGAGAGAGAGAGAGAGAGAGAGAGAGTGAGAGAGAGAGCTTGTGAAGTCTGTGAAGAAAGTGAAGAAGATGATATAAACGATATAAAGTTCATCAGCAAAGTGTAAAAGTACAGGGAGCTGTATGACCGTCAGCATTGTTTCTACATTATAAATGATAAGGAGCACGAGCCCTGCTGTGACTCACGCTGCGTGTCCGTACTGCAGACCTGAAGCGATCTGGAGGCCGAGCGCGCGCTGCCGGCCAAAATCATTTTGAAAATACTTTTGGCATGGCGGGTCATGATCTTACCATGGCAGACCGCCACGGGAGAATATAGATATAGGGGAAAGACTGGCAATCCATAGAGGACTCAAGCTATACTGTATTTATGTATATAGGTAAAACTTTCTTTATTTTCAACCGAGGGTGCCGGAACGCCGGAATAGGCCTTGGTAAGTAAATAAGTACTTCATCAACACCCTGTTGAAGGCATAGGCGGATATATGTAGGTGTTTAATGTCTTAGCCCTCTCCAATTAAAGGCTTTTAAACTTTCAAACCCATATGAGTGCCTGGACTTGGATTTTTTTATGCCACGAGAGTCATTATGTGGTCATAATGTCTCCTTTCTTTCTTTCAAGTAAATAAGTAAGTTGACTGTATGTACGGCCACAGTGTAGCTGGTTTAGCTAGCTAAGTGCCATAGAGGACTGGTGAGGAGCCTCACAGAGCGAGTGCTGGCCGGGGCAGAGGGGCTGGTGAGGGACACCATCTCCTGGATGGCCAGCCGGAGTTTGAGGCGGTGCAGCGGGTTACTGATGCCGATCTCCCTCTGGATCTCGGTGTCTGACAGGTTGGCCATGATTGCGCCGCTCTTCACATTGGCACGACAGGCTGCAACGTACCAGGCCGGCATTCCCACCCACAACTGGGGGGGAATAGACAACAGATGAAGGAAAGAGGAAGAAATTAGCAATTAAAAAAAAAAAATTTATTCAAGTTTTGTTGCTTAATTATGATCTTGCTCAGACTTCTTGCATCTTGTTATTTTTCTGTGACTGTACATTACCTCCAACCAGGAGACCACAGTGGGGCCGTCCCAGGATGCAAAGGGAAGGCCCTGGCGACACGCTTCCTCCAGGAGCTCATGCCTGGTAGGAAGTAGAAGAGTTACAGATGTCTTATTTGGTGCTATTCTAGAGAGAGAATATGGACAGACACAACGTTAATCTAAAAACCAAAGGGAAACAAAACGGTGGATATCAATCCCTGACACTCACTTCTTCTTGCTGCGGCGGTCTTTATCTGCTGGTCCCAGAGTCCCAGTCTTGTTCATCCCCATAGGGTCTCCAGAGGCCAGGTCTTCAGAAGGCGTAGATGCTAGGGGAGACACAGGAAGGTCATAAGAACTAGAAATATGGATACCTAAAGCAATTGGGCCTCAAACAAAGCCACAACTGCTCAAACACATTTACATCAAAATAATGGCAATGTGGATTAATGATATATAGTCACTGATATCCCCCTCTTATCCTCCATCTGTTTACCAAGAGAAGCAGATCCATCCCGCCCAGGTTGGCCCATCCTTCCCTTCTCCTTCTTTCCAAAAAGCCGACCGATGGAAGACTTGATGCTTTTCTTTTTACTAGACTTGTGGAGAGAATCCTGGCTGCTGTTGGAGCTGCTGCCATCTGCTGAGAGACTGGAAGGGACAAGAGAAAGCATGAGGAGAGAAAAACCTACGCATCAACAGCATCGCATTTGATATAGTGCCTGGCTGCCTTACCTGCGAAACTCCCGGGGGTCATCGAGCATCGCCCCTGGGTGGGTGAGGGTCATCCTATCCAATCGCAGTGCACGAGGAGTGGGAGGAGGCGTAGAGTCAAGTAGGGCAAGGGACCGATCATCGTCTTTGTTGCTCTGAAATAGGGAATTGAAACCTTTTAAGTAAGAGCATTAAAAATACAAACAGTACACACTTTAGTAGGTGCACCTCGCTAGTAGCAGGTAGGATCCCCTTTTTCCTCCAGAACAGCCTGAATTGTTCTAGACCTGGATTCAACAAGGTGCTGGAAACGTTTCTTGATCTATGCTGACTCGACAGTGCAGAATGTCCGGTAGCACATTCATGCTAGGAACATCTTGTCCCACCTCATCACCCAGCATGGACCTCTGCTGCTGTAGCCCAACTGCTTCAGTTATTTGCAGGCCTGTTAGCTTGAACCAGTCTTGCCATTCTCCTCTGACCTCCCTCATTAATGAGGCATTTTCACCTTCAGGACTGCCACTGACTGGATGTGTTTTGTTTATCGCACCATCCTCTGTAAATTCTAGACACTGTGGTGCAGCTGTCTCTGAGATGCTGGAGCCTGTGTGTCTGGCACCAACCATCATACCACGTTCAAAGTCGCTTAAACACGCATCTTGGCCATTCTAACATTTAGCTGAACAGCAACTGAATGTCTTGACCCTGTCTGCATGCTTTATACTTATGCTTTATTTTTATGTGACTCACTGTCTGGAGGACAAGCTGTTTGCAAAAATGGGGATGTGGATACTGAGGTGAGATACAAAGGTTCACACAGACAAAAATAGAAGTTCAAACTCAAACGTATGCAGCCACATAAGCCGACCGTACCTGTCTGTCAGTCTCACGGGCAGGGGAGTGGGGCAGGCGAGGGGTGGAATGTCCAGAGCTGGGGGGAGAGGGGGAGGCCAGGGTGGAGGACGTGATGGATGAGGGGATGAAGCCCCGTCCCGTACTGTCTCTCCCCAGGGAGGATGGAGGGATGGGCGGACTGTCCAAAGCCACGCTGCTGACCCGACTCTCGATCTCCTCGGCCCGCAACTCTGTGTTCTCCTTCTCTTCCTGGATCAGTCTGGTTTTAGGGGGTGGTGGGGGAGCAAAGGAGAGGGGAGAAAAGTGTAAGGGAGACAAATTGGGGTTTAGTGCCTTAAAGATGAAATACTCAATGATGTGCAGTTTATCCAATACTAAGCCGTAGAAGATTAGGATAAATGTAATCTCTTCAACCTGCAAGTGACCTAAACGGCGCCGTCACAATGAACCAAAATTAACTCACCTATGGATTACTAGGTGTGAATTACTAACCCTTCTTCCATTCTTTCTAACCCTTTAGGAATACCATTTCCCAAGGGTTCTGCTGTCTCCTGCCTCCCAGCATCTAATAACATTTGCCACCAAAAACCTTCTTGTATCAACAAAATTTCTGAGGATAAAGTGGAGCAATGACTGATGACTGACAAAACGTTAATATTTGGCCAATCCCTAACAAAATATAATTATAATATAGGGACTTAAAGTGTGTCCGTGGTAGTCAATAGTGAGTTTTTCATACTTTATGGAATTTTGCATCTTCTATGGTATCTCTATACTATTCCTATAGGGACTAGTTTTGCTGTGATATTTGTATAGTACCCTTCTAATATTTATTACAGGATTTCTATAGCGATTTTTCATAAGGGATGTAATAAATTATTAGACAAAGGTCACCAAACTATCAGTTCAGAGGGAACATTGGTCCTGAATGCTCCCCTGATGTGATTTTTTTATTAGATATGGGTTCCAATTCAATTTCTGAAAATGTTCGCTTGATCTTTGCTCTCATTACAACGTTAAAAAGTACAAGATCAGATTTGGAGTCACTCAGGATAAGGTATGCCGAGTGCCTCACCTTGCAATACCCAGCTGACATCTGTTTGTCTCACTTGCCCCTGTAGCCCTTCCTCCCTCCCTGTAACCATCCAGCCTTAGACTCATGTTGCCCTTCCTTACTTAATCTCCTTATTGATGGCCTCCAGCTGTTCCTGCAGCATGATGGCCAGGGTCTGGACGTCTGTCTGTCCACTGGGGGAGAGCAGTTCAGAGCCAAACAGCGTCTCCCTGTCGTCCTCATCGTCAGAGCAGGCCACCTCCACGCCTGCATCGAACCCGGTCCCCAGCAGAGCCCCGCTCTCCCAGTCTGGGTACTGCACACAGGCAACAGACAACATATAGTAGGCAATCATCATCTGATCCTCTTACCATTTACTTATTGTTCCTGGACAAAAACTAATTTTAGAAATCCAGATGATCAGTATTGGGTCCTTAGCATTAACACGCGTCATTACATTTCCCAGTAACAGGTAGTGTAACAAATTACTATTTCTATTTCAAGTAATAATATTGTAGTTATGCATCAAAAAATTAGTAGTTATTACCCCCTTTAAATATCAGATTGTAGTTGACTTATCCAAAAACGAGATCCCACCCCCATCTCCTGATTCATGAAGTGATGCAGGATTATTTTCCCTCTTAGCTAATTAATTAGTTAATTAGTCGTCATCCTCTCACACTAAGTTAGTTTGGATGAGAAATGGGAGAAAGGTGTACTTTTTCCAGGTGGATGTATTCCCACTACTTTGATTTTATTGAATGAAAGGATGACAAGAACGTTGGACATCGACGCTCTTTGGTTTCCCTGATCATTCATCACAGGAGAGGAATCAGAGCTCTCCTGATTTTTGATGGTAAGAGCAGATGCAATTGCCAATTTCCGGGGTGTAACGGAAAAGTAATGTCACTAAGTGTAGTGTCACGGATTACGGCTCCCTGGGAGTAACAAGTAAAGTAATAACATTTATTTTGAAATGAGTCATGAGTAATGAGTAAAATTTAATGAGTCAGTTTTTTGGAGTAACAAGCCCAACCCTAGGGATGTTAGACTCTCACCTTGGCAGAGTCCTCCCGGGCGGAGCTCCAACGTGCTCGGTGACTCCGCCTGACCACGCCCCCGCTGGAGGTGTTCCCATAGTGATCCAGGTGAGTGGTGGAGCCTGCCGGGAGGGACCCGCCTCCGTGGGAATACCTCAACTCCAGAGCACTACCTGGCAGAGAGCGACTACAGGGATAGAACAACATGATATAAGACGATATGAGATAAGATGAAACTGTAATTACCTAAAATCTGAAATATATGCAGTATGAAATAGGTAATAAATTACTAAAATATCAAGATGTATGTATATATAACACATGAGAAGAATATATTAATATAGGAAAAACAAATGAGTGAATTTACATCATATACAGAAGGCCATAAAGATGTACAAAAGGTGTCTAGACGTGTAGTCGAGAAGGGGTGACCCAGCAAGCATAGAGTGTCTGATCATGCATGTCTGTTTGCACAATCAGTCAAACACTGTTTCAGTCCTGTGAGTGCTGACAGTGTTAAACGCCTCCATCATTGAGTGATCTATCCATAATGTCTGAAAAGATCACAGATACATTGCTGGCATCTTTACAGTGAGCCAAGGCAACACGAGAGACACAAAACAACAAAATAATGGTTCGGATTTCACTTTTGCTATGGTGTTGATGTGTAAATGGGGACCAACCTGGAATAAGACCCCCCAGGCCTGGCTCTCAGCTGATCCAACTCCAACTGAATCCGTTCTAGCTCTGCTATCAGCTGGTCCTGAGAGTGGAAAAGAGACAGAGTTGGTGAAAACAGAAACATATGTCAAAGGTCTTCAACTAAGAATGAAGCCTGTGGGTGTAGCCACCTTGTTTGCCAAGAGATCATCCTGGAGTTTCTTCATGTTAGACAGTTCCTCAGATAGGGCATTCTGGAGGGGGGTAGAACGGGACAAATTATTACTTTAAAATAACAACAATATATTCATAATCAGATCACAGTGTCCAGAGTGTACTGGATAGTATGGTTACAGAACTAATCTTAGTTGTTTCAAGGGGACTGTTTTTAACAACACGGCTCATTTAAAGCTGCACTAGGTAACTTTGCATGTTGGCATCTCCAAATGGCAGCCAGAGGTAACTGTTTGAAAAATGTGAACTTCAATACCCGTGTTGTCAGTAAACTGCACACAGCACGCTCATGTCTGTGATGCTGTGTGTGATGCTTTATACCAAAGGATACCAAAGAGACGAGAGAGGCAAAAGATCTAACGTTGGTGAGTCCAGCTTTCTCTGGACGGAGCGCTGCTCACTGCTGTTTAGGAGACCGTTTGGATTTCACTCTTAAGTTTTGATTCGTCACTTCCTGTGGGCGGAGAAGTGTCAATACCAACACCAGAATTTAATTTGGGCAAACAGGATGAATCTACGGGGTCTCAATTAGGGGGAATGGGACACTCTTCTCTGTTGCAGCCCCACTTAGTGATTTAGGTTGATAAGACGGGTGTATTTTGACATAAGAATCTTGCCTAGTGCAGCTTTAATGGTTTCTGATCAAAATGAAGAACTGTTGTGAATGCTCGCGTGGTCTGAACGGGCCACCTTTTCCTCCAGGGCGGCCATTCTCTCCTTCAGATGGAGCTGCAGCCTCTCGTTGGACTCGGACAGGAGCTTGTCCACCGTGTCAGAGAGACGCTTGTTGTGTTCATCATTCATCCTCTCCCTCTGCCTCGCCTGAGGGAAAGAGAGAGAGACGAGTGAGAGTGAAAGAGAAAAAAAAGCACGTGCAAGAAGGAAGAAAGGGAGGGTGGGCGGAGAGTTAATAACAAGCATTCTGCTTGACTGAGAATGAGAGGAAAAGATTTCTATCTGAATGTGCACGGTCAAACAGAGGGTTTTGGAAAATTAGTGCGCCTTTGTGCTGTGTAAAGACTGACATAGGAATGGTATGAAAGAGGGGGAGGATGAAAAAGAGAGAGAGAGAGAGAGAGAGAGAGGAGATGGAAAAGCAAGCATGACTCACTCTCTGTAGCTCCTGGTTCTTCTCCTCCAGTTGCGCCTCCATCTGTCGCAGTCGCTCCTCAAAGTTGCCATGACGCTCCTCCGCCTGAATGATTGGAGAGGAAGGAAACGGGGTTACAACACGCACCATGTCGCAACACTGATACAAATTAACACAAAGGAAATAGCTTGTTGACCGAGTCTACCAATTAGTTACGTGCCTGTACAGATCACAGTGTAACAGGAAAGTTTGTTTCTATCATCCCTCTCTTGTTTGCCTATGTCTTATACGACATCGATCTTATCCTTGCAGGGAAGCCATCTTGCCTGAACATGAGTGTAGCCATTTAAGAGGTTAGGCTGCTGGCAGGAGAGTGTATGCTAAATGTTTGGCAGGACTCTAAAGTGTGTTTACAGGAATGACAGAGGTTAACATAGGAGCAATTACATCAGCCAGTCATGAAGAATTTGTGTGGCGTATAGTGCTTCACGTGTTGAGTAGACTTTTGACTTTATTGTCCCCAAGGGGAACAGGCCTGTTCAGCGAGGCCTCTTGTTTAAGGCGGCTATGGCTGTGGGGATCTAACCTGGCTCTGCCAGATGGTTTGTGTCACAAATCTTTGTTTCACAAATCCATCTGGTCACGCTCCATACTCTGGCCTGGTTCCGGGACGGACCAATCAGCGTCCTATACGGGCGGGCTTTGCATGTGGCTTTGGGTGAGACGACAGCGCTTTCTGCAATGGCGGCAGCCACAGAAACAGAGGCTACCCAGCTAGCACTGAAGACTCGGCCCAAAACGTGAAATTCCCTGATACTCCAGATTAAATCAATACATTTGTTAAATTCCCTGACCTTCTATGTCTGGAATGCATGCTTTTAAATTCCAACCACGGCCCTATTCCGGCGACCGGGAACTGATTTACTCGGCCTGAATCCGGAAGCCGGACCCGGCCCAGCGTAGATGCTGCAATAACATCAGATCAAATGTTTAACGTTATGTATGTTATGTTACATAAACGTCTGACAACAGACAACATAGACGTTTATGTAACGTTAACATTAGGCTAAAGCTAACTGCGGGCAGGAGCTTCTAACCGCA
>OMLI01086671.1:0-20306 GCA_900302605.1 Rondeletia loricata
TTATATCTGACCATGAGACCGGGGACATGCGTCGTGCGCACATGTTGCAATGTATTTTGTATAATAACATTGATGTAACCTAACCTTATTATGTATCGATCACAGTGATTGATACATAAGGTTTAAGGTTACAATGTTATAATACATATAACATTCTGATTATCACACCAAATAGCTTACTCCCCACCCCAATTATTAAAAAGAAGAAGAAGAAAAAAAAGACGTTATATCTGACCATGGGACCGGCCCGGCCCGGGCCTGTGGAAATGGAGGGAAATTCCTACCCGACCCGGCCCGGCCCGTGGGTGCAAACAGCAGCCACGGCAGACGGTGGCAGCAGGCTGAAGACGTGGAAACAGGTCGCACACCGCCGGCCTGGGAGTGCTATATGTTGGGGGGTATAAAATGCAACCACCACGTTGAGTGAGCACACACACGACAACCACTTCGGAACCTGGAGAAGCAGCCGGACAGCAGCAGGCAGCCCGGATCCGGCAGGCGAAACAAAGCACAATGGGGAGGGAGTTAGCCTCAGTGCAGGTGATACGAGCAGGTATAGCTACATGTTAGCTAGATCACAAATGCACCAGACTCATAGCCGGGGAGAAAACAGCCAGTGTCAACAAAATACCCGATGGCATACGTAAGAAGCAAAAACAGGATATGGAGAAATCGCTAGGATTTTGGATTGCTAAGAAAATCCAAAACAAACAGGACGAGGACGTATCAACAGACTTTTGCACGGTAGAGGCGCGGCAGCAACTTTGCCAGCGGTCCCTCCCACTGGAAATGGCCATGATAAATGCAGGTGTGTGTGTGTGTGTGTGTGTGTGTGACCATATGTTGATCACAGGGCTCTGCAGATCAAACGGTTGACTGGGTGCCCAGAGCTGGTGGACCAGACCTGGGTCAAATAATATTTGGTGGGCGGGGTTTAGTGGATCAGGACAGTTCAGTCAGTCATCAGTCATAGAAAGGTAATACTGACTCTCACTTTTCTGTGATGGACTAAACTTTCTGGCACTCATTGTATTGTCCCACTGGCAAACCTCACCCACATGGTGCTACAAGCAGATTCAAACAAACATAAAAACAACTTGCAAATGCTACTTGTACCCAGATCTGTGGAGTGGTGGCTGCTTCTGGAACCACACGTGTCCCTGCTGGCCGAGGGAGGAATACTGCCCGAATCTCCTCTCCTGTGTCTGTTATGCTCTGTGTCCCACTCAACCTTCCTACTCTCTAAATAAAGAAGTAAAGTAAAATAAAAAAGAGAATGACTGTCCATTCTCCTTAAAGCTGCCCCAGGCAACTTCGCACGATGGCAGCTCCAAATGGCAGCGAGAGGTAACTGTTTAAAAAATTTGAACTTCAATACCCAGAAATCCTGTAAGGTAACATCAGTAATCTGCACACAGCACGCTCATGTTTACCAACCCGGCCGCTCTGTGATGCTTTATACCAAAGAGATGAGAGAGGAGAAAGATCTAATGTTGGTGAGTCCAGCTGGACTCTCGCTCGCTCACTGCTGTTTAGGAGACAGTTCGGATTTCACTCTTAAGTTTCAATTTTTCACTTCCTGTGGGTGGAGTAAAAAGGGTGGAGAAGTGTCCATACTCGACACCAGAATTTCATTTCAGCAAATCAGGCGAATCTATGAATGAATTAGGGGAGATGAGATGCTCTTCTCTGTTGCAGCCCCACTTAATGATTTAATATATTAATAAAATTGGTGTATTTTTGCATTAAAATCGTGCCTAGTGTAGCTTAAAAAAATACACTGCCTAAAATTCAACCAGAAACTTTCTCTCTCCTATATTCCCCCCTCACACATTCACACAGGGGCCACCCATGCTAAAATTGTATTGTACAGTCATTGTACTTTGGTAGCATCCACCAAATGCTATATGTTATTTATGGTCCAACACTCAGAGTGCACCTCTTAAAGGTGTGTGGGCTCTCTGCTCCCATTTGTCATTTCCTTAGACAGTAGGAAAACTGAAGACTCAGGAGAGATCGCATTTTAAGCTGGTCTGATCCTCTCTCCCCCTCTCCTGTGCACTGCAGACATCTTACCCACCCACCCACTACATCCGCAAAGTGCCCCAGAGGAAGATCCACTACTTCACCTTCCTGCAGATGATGCAGCTGCTGGTGCTGTGTACGTTTGGCATGTACCCGATACCTTACATGAAGATGATCTTCCCTCTGCTCATGATCCTGCTAATCCCAATCAGGTACTATGATGGCCATTTTGTCCCAGAAAATTATTTTCTCAAGTGCTTGAAACTGTGATGACATTCGATAGCACACAGGTATAGAGTGAAGTGTCTGACACCTCAGTGACTGACCTGAATTTGCCTCTTGGTGAAAATAATAATGGTTTCTCCAATATACACTGATCAAAAATATAAACGTAACACTTTTGTTTGGAGATAATCCATCCACCTGACAGGTATGGCATATCAAGATGCTGATTAGACAGCATGATTATTGCACAGGTGTGCCTTAGGCTGGTCACAATAAAAGGCCACTCTAAAATGTGCAGTTTTATCAGATACTGACTGGTTTTCTGTTGCTCCACTCTAAGAGGAAGTTCAAATTGTATTCTCTTTTCAGATACAAGGGATGATCTGGCAACCAGTCAGTTGAGAGACAAGTGTTTAGTGTTACAGTATGCCTGTTCAGTCCTACTTTACATAATTTGTGAAAGCAGTGGCTATGATGGCTGCAGTACTAATGGCAAATGGGTGTAGTGCAGTATGTATGCAGTATATTATATTACATCTGTAGTGCTTTTGTGTACACTCACATACTTCTACATCAGATACCACTGTATGGTTTGTTCTCTTGTTCACTGGCACTGCTCAGAAGGAAGTGATATATCAAGTTTTGATGGTATGTTGTTTTTTTCTTTCTCACTGATTAAAAGTAATGACTGACATAAATCCTGTCTCTTCCTCGTTTAGGAACAGCGTGCTTCCTCGTATCATTGAGGCCAAATACTTGGACATAATGGATGCCCAACACATGTAGCTACAGATGGAGATGAGCTCTGGGTCCACAAAAAGACGACTGGGGGAAAAAACCAACGTCTTTTTAAAAGCAAAACTGAATGGAAGCAAAAAGGAGAAATACTGACTGTTTGATTTTGTATCAGAGAAGAACATGCTTACAGGTGAAGCACTGGAAAGGTGGGATGTTGTGTGATAAAGAGAGAGGATAGCCATGTGGAATATTTTCCAAACATGGACAGACCGCATCTCTCACGCCAGGGAATAGTTCTACTGAATACTGACCGTCCAGAACTCCCTGTTTCACCTCTGTTTTGACCCTGTCAGATTGTTCAGTGCCACACCCCTTTCATTCCTTTACTTATCTAACACTTTACAATGGCCTTATTGCAATGTATTAATGTGTGTATTAATCTATGGAAAAGTCTTTGAAGTACACAATAATGTTGTGTAAGTGCTTAATGAAAATCTCCCCCGTATATATGGTACTTAACAAGGTTGTAATGACACAATGTAAATACAGACAATTCCTTTTTTTACACTTTGCACTTACATTCTGTTGTTACCCACTCGTAAGTGCATTATGTATTGGGGACATTTTCATTAAGTACTCAAACAGTATTATTGTGTACTCACAATACTTTTCCACAGGAAAATTCACAGGTTCGCACACTAGAACGAGACCACTGTAAAGTAAATCTTTACCCTTTTGTATTTCTGTCATTGTGTCAACTTGGTTGTGCAATGTAGGAACAATACATTCCTTTACCTGTAGGCTGTGATTTACCTCTGTGTATGATAGACAGTTGTGTCCCTGCATATTTAGTTTCTAAGTCATTCCAAAATGTGTCAGTGTTCGTTAAGGAAAAAGGAGTATGTGTGCGTCATGAACGCATTGCTTCTGTTTTTCCTCTACCTTCCTGCCAGCTCTTTAAATAACCTCACTTTAATGGTGGAATCCAAGTGCTCAGCCAAATAAAAAAATACATTCCATAGGTATATATTGTGTAATTGTTATTTAAAATGACAGCACAAACCAAAAGATATACTTAAATCTTAATCAAATTCTGAATATATTAGAGTATATTATGGCAATATACAAAAAAAATATTTTAGGTAAAATTGAAATAGAATATTTATTTATCATAATGATGGTGTATCTTTTAAGTACAAAGGGCATAATGTGTGTTTACCCATAACTGGAAAGAAATCTGTCATTTTCTCCTTTACGCTCCACAATAACTGATTGTTAGTGACTTTCTTACATCTGGCTTTGCTTCAGTGTTTACATATCAAAGACCCTTCCAACACCATGTCAAAATCCAAAACGCTTCTTGCACATTGCAAGTGGTGAAGAGAGTTAGGTAGAGGTAACAAACACGTGGGCTTTGGAATAAACAAAATGGCGGATCCAATGCATCCCTTTTTTGTGGAGAACTGTTTCAAAGCTGAGTTTTAAGATAATCTGGTCTTGTTTTTATTTTGATGTTATGATTAGTTCAATGCTTGCAAACGTTGTCATGTAATCCAGACATCTGGAAAGATTATCTTATCTAAAAAAAGAAAAAAATTCTAAGCACTGGTTTGCTCCTCTGTGTATTTTAATGGAGCTGAGATTCATCTTAAAGCATGATTCATCTGGGTTTTTGATACAGTGTAATGCCATTGTGTAATGGACAAAAAAGTAGCAAAAGACAAAAGGTAAACCGAATGCAATGGTCAATATTCAGCAATACTGTGTAAAAATCAAAACTCACTGGTGACATTTGGGTTTCCTAGTATAGGCCTGCACCCATCAATGACAGACCAGCTGTATTTTCAGGCAGCAGAGTTTCCAGACCATGCTTGTGGTAGCATTCTTTGCTGATTCAATTATTAAATACATCAAGGAAAAAAACGTTTACCTTTCAACAAGGCATTCACAACACAGGATTTTATTACGGTTAAGTTGCTTTCCCAAAATCCAGTGGCAGCTCCCTCATGCAGTTCTATTTAACTTTGACTTACAGACGTGAGAAAGATGTCCAGTTTAAGCAGACGTCTCATACGGAGATAGCAAGGCACGAAAGGAAAGCTTGGAAGCATTTGCATAATCCTTGGACTAAGGACTAAGCCTTAAGACAGCACTGGGGAGAGATTGTGAGGTATAGTAATATGTATAGTTTGCAATGCAAAGTTTAGTTTTTATCAACTATCCATTATAATCCATGGCAAGATATTAGTTTCTAACTTTGGACTGAGTACAGAGATTTAACCATTCTTCCTATGTGACAGTATTGTTGTTGTTCCTTGATATCTTCTCTGTACTGATGTTTCTCTTGGGGACTACATTGGATTCAGAGTGAAAGGCATACTCTGTTTGTGAAACCTTGACTCCCCCCCTAATTGCATTTGTTTGAAATTGCGTACTGTGGTGTTTTATCCTGATTTCATATAGCCTACGTTTTCTAATCATTGAATGTACAATGTGTGGATTTTTATATAGCATACTAATTTAGGTGTCAAACAGATCTGTAATTTTGTCAAAAAGATCAGCTATATTTGTAAGCTGTAATATGTAAAAATAAGAAAAAATGTTTATCAAACAGAATGTGTTGGTTTACTATAGTATATATATATATATACACTGTACACTGAAAGAGAGACTATCTCAAGCTGTTTGCCAAATAAAGAGTAGAAGTGATGTACAGTATTCGTGTGCTTGTGTGGTTCATTGAGAGAGTTAATTTTACTGTAAATGAAAGATCTTACTGTTCGTTTATTGTTTATTTACTGTAAATAAAAGATGCTACTGTAATCACTACTCATGTCTAAAGAAAACCTCAACTAAACATAGTACATTTAAGAGTAGCCTACTTAAAAGTATAATTACATTGACCGTCTTTGATTCGTTACTTTTCACCACTGATTGTTACAAAACATCAGTGATTTGCTGTTGACTAAATCTGTAATTAATTATTTTCTAACACCATGTAACAGTCGAGTGTCTGAACGCAGCTTCTTCTGTACATCGAACGTTCGCAAGATGTCGCTGTTGCGCGGCATCTGCGCACAAAATCGCAGATCTCCAAGTCATGTGAAACGGGTGATGTTCTGACATAACAGACAGGTGTTCAGTTATCAGCCTGGATTGAAACGCACAGTAAAGGCCTTTGACGTCGCTGAGCTGCTCGGACCGGTTTAGCAACGTTACGCCACTGACTTCCTGGTTTAAGGAGAAGCCTGTTGCCGTCTGTGGGCCTGTCTGTCTGCCTGTCTGTGGGCAGGGTCATGAGACTTAAGGGGTGGATCGGTCTCAACCTCGCAGCTGGATTTCTCTCCGCAGCATCTGGGAGGTCTGTGGCTCCCTGCAGCCAGAAACACGTGTGTCTCTGTCAGACTGCTGCTGCTATCATGGCAGAGGAGGCGAAGAAACTGGCCGCTCATGCCGCAGTGGACAACCACGTCCAGGTAAAGTTTACTTCCACAGACTGTGGAACACTGTGGCACAGTGTTGAGTATCAGTGGCATGTGTTGACAGCTTGTTTGTACGTAACATTAGTTTAGTTGCAGTAATGTTGCCTCACACATGCGCTAGGTGCTGCAAGCTAGCTAACGTAGCATCCAGAGAGCCATTTAGCCTAGTTGGCTAACTTAATAACGTTATATAAACTGCATGGTTTGGATAGGAAGTAGCTTAGTGTTATGCATGCATGTCCCGGGTCATCGGGCAGTGGGCTAACTTTGTTCCACTTTACGGACAGCATCGCTGATGGCAAGCTTGCAAGTGTAGTTTTAACTCATGGCTAAACTGAAATGCATTATGCATGAGTTTACCCTGCAACCTGAAATTAGAAAGTGAAGCTGACAAAGAGGCTTGCCCTGCTATTGTATTGCGTTGCATTATATATGTTAAAGAAGCATAGGTTTGTCCTTTACCAAGGCAGTATGATAGATATGTATAGCAGGGAATCTTAACCTGTTTCAGGGACCTAAATGAGAAATATATTCTCCCATATCCTTGCACCCTGGCTCATTACATACAGACATATGACTGCCCATGGCCAATCTTGGGTCCCAACCACAGGGCTGTACCAACCACTGTGTTAGTGTGATGTGTAAATGTGAATACTTCTCCTTCTCTTGTAGAACAACCAGGTGGTTGGAGTGGGCAGTGGGTCAACCATCGTCTATGCTGTGGACAGATTAGGTGAGTGAAACGATTATAAATCAGAGGTGTAATTCCTGGGATGGCTAAGGTCAGCCTTTTTTAGCTTGTCTACAGTGAAGCTCACTGCACCTTATTGGATGTCCAAGAAGCTTAGTCTGCTATGTGTAGGAAACCTTTGTGCTATCAAAAATTAAGGTTTGGACATTTTTGATGAGATAAATCCATTTTATTCCAAGGTGCAGTGCAACCAACATTTGGGTCATGCAACCATCTTTGGTGCACATGTATCTACTTTAACAACGGAAGAGAATCACAGAATGTATAGAGCGTGGTTCTAACGCTGTCAGGCGTTAGGGATTTGATTCCCACTGGGACAACGATTAATAAACACATATGCACTCATGATACTGCGCTTCAGATAAAAGAGCCACCAGGTAACATGTATGTTAATGATATCTTTCAGCTATTATCTGCCACATCAAAAAAAAATTAAGAACACCGACAACAAGAAAAAGCCCAATTTAAGCCCACTGTGTTCCAATAGTGTTGTTTTTTAATAGGTCTACCCTCATAGCTTTGTTTTTACTTTGTGGATGTTGTTCATTCCAGCGGAGAGAGTACGCCAGGAGAAACTCAACATTGTGTGTGTCCCCACCTCCTTCCAGGTTGGTTTGGGTTTTGGAGACACTTCAATTTGCCTGATAGACCAAGATGCACTTTAATTACATTCAGCCTGGTGGCTCACTGGGCCAGGGTGTGTACCATGTACTTGGCATGTACCATTGTGGATTTGAGTGCAGTTCATCACCCCCTACCATCTCCCATCTGTGTTTAAGCATTTAGCTGACACACATTCAAAGCAACTTACAATGAACTCAGGAGCAGAAGCATTAATTCCTAAATTGCCAACATTGCAAGCGACCAGTAATAAGGAGATTATAGCCACAGCACCTAGACAATAGTGCCTCCAGAACAATCATGTAGTATAGAGAAGTGCTAGAAGTGATTCCCCATTGTACATTTTCTAATAAAGTTGGAATTCCATCAAACGAATCATTAAAATTGTCATCACAGTTGTTTCTTGGCCTCTCATTGTTTTTGTGGTCCTCCCCTTTCCCCCCCCCCATCCCTCTGCTCTTCCTCCTGCAGGCCCGTCAGCTGATTCTCCAGCATGGGCTCACGCTGTCCGACCTGGACCGGCACCCAGAGGTACGAGGAGCCCGCTACAAATAAACCTAAATGCTGTGACTCAACACCTGAATATTCAGAGATTCTTCGAGTTGGCTTTCAAGTCTTTGTCAGGTTGAATTGGAATGTTGTCAAAATTACGCCTGTGCAATCACACTTTTTATTTTTAATGGCATTGTTGACTATTGCAATTTCCAAACTGCAAGGTACCCGGTTAGCATATTCCTACAATGCCTTTCAAGTAAGTCATTGGTTTACAGGGCAAAGTAGGAATAACAACTGAGTTCAGGAAGCTTAGTGATTTGAATGAGGATCATGAGGTCACTGGAGGGGGACATTAAAAGTTGAGTGTGGACATGTGAGGACATTGACAAAACAAATCAATTGTTGCCACCATATCAGTGACCCCTTTTTAGAGGAATGTTTTTGTCAATAGTGATAAGTTGTGTCTGGGTTCCCTTCACACAGCTGGATGTGGCGATTGACGGGGCTGATGAAGTGGACGCCGAGCTCACATTGATCAAAGGGGGAGGGTGAGTAAGTCCAGTTCCTATCTGTGACTGTACAGGTAACAGACCTTCAGCAGTGGCTCAGTGTCTCATCTCTGGCTTCTGTCTCACACTCTTTCTCTGTTTGTCTCTCTCTCATAGCGGCTGCCTGACTCAGGAGAAGATTGTAGCTGGCTGTGCTAAACATTTCATCGTCATTGCCGACTACAGGTGTGTGTCTGCCGGGTTTACCTTGACCTGTGAGATCCACAAGTCCTCACACGTGTAGTACAATCACTAGAGTACGAATTCTGAGGACACTGCCCTTAGTGAAAAAATAGGCTTATTTTGGGGTTAGCATTGGTGATGGGTTAAGGTGCGTTCACCCTGCGAGCAACTTGCTTGATAGTTTGCTCTATTCTGACTGATTGTGGGCGGTGTGAGATCCTCTGACTGCATCTATGTAGTAGTCTGGTGCAGCAACAAAGGTTTGAACAGGCAAGTCATGTATTCTTCGCTGCTTTGGTGTTGCCTTTCATAACTAGCAGGTGCTAATAATTAGGTAGTATTAATTGAAAATAAACAGAAAAAAACGCTTAAAAGGCTTACCTAAGACCCCATTGATCAAATCTCCAAGCATCATTTTTTAGACATTTATTCCTTTCAAATAAAAGTAATTGCCAGACAGAACTGTTGTTCATAGAATGAAATCGCATCGGAAGGGAAACAAATAAGTGTGGAAATCTGATTGGCTGTTCGAGGCTGATGACCGCGAAAAGCGTGGCCAACTTTTCTTGGCTGACGAGCTTGTTGAGCGTCCACACATTGTCACTCAGCTCTATAGGAAATGAGTGGACTTCTGATGACTTGTTGATCTTGTTGCTCGCAGCTAGCAACCACATCGCTGTGCTGTTGTCCAGTTGCCGATTGCAGCAAGCTAACTGCCAGCTATAGCACCAATGCTGGTGTGCTGATAGGCGGGACACGTAGCAGGGCTAGTTTGTGATTGGCCGCTAATGAATGTTGCCCAGAAGTTCATCTGCAGCCAACTTTTCCTTATCAACAAACAAGGAAATGTGGGATGGTCAACATAGGCAGACGGTTCTCTGGTCACTGAAAATGAACTGACGCTGAGTGACTGGTTCTTTGAGTTTCTTGTGGTGTGAGGGCATGGCTTGGCCTTTAGTACTTGAAGGTAGGCCAGTACGTCCAAAAGTAGGGTCAGAGGTCCTTGAGGGGTTCCTGAGGGTCCCCAGTAAAGTGAGACTTACTTACATTAAACTATTATGGTAAATGGTAAATGGACTGCATTTATATAGCGCTTTTCACAGCTCGAAAGCACAAAGCGCTTTACAGAGATTGTCTCACATTCACCCATTCACACACACATTCATACACCGTTGGCGGAGGCAGCCATACAAGGCGGCGCCAACCTGCTCAACGGGAGCAATTAGAGTTAGGTGTCTTGCTCAAGGACACTACGACAGATTTTTTCCCCAGGAAGATGTGGATTATTTCACTCCCTAGAATTTATCAGTAGAGAATGTACAATGATGACAATTTTGTTCATAGGTTTCACTGTACCCACTGTTTCCACCTCACCTACAGTAGGAACGATGTTACAATTCTGTACCAAGTGAAATCTAACAACACAAATCTTCTCAGATGGCGTTCCTTAGGACAGAATTTTATCAAATGGGGATCCATGAAAAAGTTTGGGAACCCCTGGGCTAGGCAATATAGTATAGTAGCACTGCTATGTATATATAAATTATATATGTGTGTGGGTATAGATTCAGTACTTATTCGCCTTTTCCTGTCCCTTCCCAGGAAGGACTCCAAGGCTCTGGGCCAACAGTGGAAAAAGGGGGTTCCTATCGAGGTTATTCCCATGGCATACGTGCCAGTCTCCAGGGCGATAGCCAAACGCTTTGGAGGGGAGGCCAACTTAAGGATGGCTGTCAGTAAAGCAGTAAGTGGAGGATCCGGTGTTACTTCTATATCTATCACTTCCCCTGTTCTGGCATCTTTACACTGGCTCCCTGTCCATCACAGAATCAACTTCCAAATTCTTCTGTTTGTCTTCAAAGCTTTGCATGGAGTTGCTCCTGGGTATTTTTCTGAACTTCTGTCCCCGCAGAATACTGTTCGGTCCCACAGGTTCTCTAACCGGGGGCTTCTAGCGGTCCTGAGGTCCCGGTTAAGACTAATGGGTGAGAGGGCTTTTGCTGTGGCAGTGCTGAGACTGTGGAATAGCGTTCCCCTAAGCATCAGATCAGCTGAATCAGTCGAAAGTTAAAAAAATAAAAAAAATTCATTGGCCTTTCGCTGTGTCTGACATGTTGTTTTATGCTCTAATGTTCTTATATTGTGGTTTTAAGCATGTTCTTATTTCCAATAGGTCTTAATTTTGCTGTGGGTACTTTATGCTCTGCTTCCTTTTCCCCTGTTTTTTAATGCACTATTTAAATAAAGTTGACTTGACTTTTCATACATTAACATTCTAGGGACATCTATTGTCTGGGTGCTGTGGCTTTGTACATGGACTTGATAAAATCAAAGAGGGAAACAGAGGGTGAATTAGTGGATAGAGACCCTCCTTTTAACCAAAAAGTCACAGGTTTGGTCCTTGTGTGACTGAGCTGAAGGGTCTTTGAGCAAGACACTGTTCACTCATTGCAAGTGGCTCTGGATAAGAGCATCGGCTAAAATGTAAATCCAAATTTAACTAACATTTGCTGGACAGGTTGTGACCTCGGTTGTCTTGTTACGGACCTTGAGCAAAGGTGTGTGACAGCAGTAGACAGTGAAAATTGGGAGCCGGCCTTTACATTACATAGAATCCGGCTGGGAAATTAACAGCCACCAGCCAAATACCTGGTAAGTTTGTCCTTTCTACCAATTGGAGGCCCTAGTCTATTCAGAAAATTCAGCTCACTGGTAAAAATGTGAAAGTAGCGGGTGAATTTTGAGCTGAATCATGAACTGTAGTTAGTTTCCTACCCTCCATATAAAGGGTTGTATTATAAAAGCTTTGTTTACATTTAACCAACAGCACACACCTGCCTCTTTAACAGTCTGTAGAGTGGAACATCTGTGATTCGCCGCCGCCGCCTCTTTTTTTAATCCACAGCAGATGGGAGTGTTGATGTTTGTTATTCGGGCTCTTGATGTTTTTATTGTTCCCGCTGTCCTTGACTGTTGAGCCTGGAAACAGTTGGTATACTAGTGAGTGGATAAGTCCCTCTTTGTTTACCCAGGTACACAGTCTGATGATCACACATGCTGTTGATCACACATGCTGTTTTTCATCAACGCCCTGCTGCATAGTCGCACAGTCGCACACATTCACACCTGGGTGCTTCCCAGTACAGCCAGTCTTCCACTGCTGGCCACTGAGCAGCTCTACCGGAGCAGTACGGGAATTAATACATTGCTTAAAGGTCCCACATTATAGGAATTCAATGCTTTCTCTATTTATATGCATATATGATCAAATATTTTGTGATGACACTGTTCATATTTGACTTTGAATGGTTATATTTTAAATAATTGCATTTTCTAAAATCCATCCTTTTTTCCAGGCAGTTTCAGACGAACTCCAGTGAGTGTTATTGTGTTGAAAGGACATGTTGTATTTGCTTTTTTGGTTTGACTGTTGGCGATTCTGTTGGCTCTGTGTGTATTGGAATGCAGCTCTCCCTGCGATCTGTATGTATGAAAGCTCTACAGTGAAGGAAGAGGTGAAACTTTGATCAAACGCCATGATGGCAAAAACTAGGAAAAGAAGTCCCAGGTTGAAAATAACCAGAATGATCCTTTAAGGGCACCTCAGCTATAGTTGTTGAGGGCTTGTGAATGCTCTTGTCATGTGAATGAGGTCTGAGTTGTGTGTCTGTCTGCCTCCCAGGGTCCTGTGGTCACTGACAACAGCAACTTCATCCTGGACTGGAAGTTTGAGCACGCTCAGAACTGGAAGGAAGTCAACACCGCTATCAAGATGATCCCAGGTGAGAAGCTGGCAGACGGCCCTTGGTTTACATTTACTGATATGGTCAAGTAGGGTTGGGCAATGCTGTACATCTTACTGCCAAACAATTGTCATCACATATATAGCCATATTTGTCCATGGTGTATTCCCAATAGGAGGCAATAGCACAAGACACTCAAATGGGACAAAACCAGCAACCCTGAGGAAGGCTCTGGGAAATGTTGGATGTATTCAGGTTCTTATTAAATTTGAAATCAACTTGAGCATAATGTTTGTCCCTGTATGTGCTTCCTTATTTGAATTTCTTGCACCAGTTTAGTCAGTGTTCACACGCCTGTGGCATTATGATGACAGCTGATGTTGTAATGACAGTGAATGGTTTTCTAAACTATAAAATCTGATATGGTCAGTTGTAAATTACAACGTGGACAGTCGGCCTTAAAAATCAGTTTTGAAAAGCAAATGGAATTTGCCTGCTGTCTGAACATGGGCTTGGCCTCGCACTCCCATCTCACTAGTGATCCAGCAAAATGCTCACAGTGTGGCTTCCTGTGTCCTTTAAGGTGTGGTGGAGACCGGGCTCTTCGTCGGCATGGCTGAAAGGGCTTACTTTGGGATGGAGGATGGAAGCGTGCGGGTTCGGGATTCTCCAGTCAACTGAAGAGTTTAGCCATATTCACTGTTGCCCCTCTTGAATGACCTCACTTCTCCCACGTGCCATATGTGATTTATATCCTCTCATGGACTGTTTGGATAGAGCTGCACTTCCTGCAGAACTGGACAGAACTGTAGCAGAATACTTTTCACATTTCAAAAAAGGATAAGATTGAGGAGCACTTGATTTTGCTCATCCTGCAAGTGGTGCTTTCATTTTGGTGAGTGTTAAAGTGCCTGATGAGTAAAATCAGGTGCATCTCCAATAGTTTAAAATCTGTTTTTTTTTTTTCTCAGCCTGTATTTTTTCTCAGGTCGGCTGCCTGGTCACACTGGGAGTGGAGACTCTTCCTGTAATTAGGGGGTTTCATTGAATGTCTGGGGGGCTGCGGTTCTCAACCAGTGTGCCGAGTGAACTATGGTGTGCCTTGAGATTTTAAGAATTACAATCTTGACAAAAATTTACTCGATTAAAATTACGTTTAATAAGCTTATAATCATACCGTTTCATCAACGGTCCACCAACCAATTGAATGCTCTAGGCCTTGTAAGCAGACAGAAAGTTGATGTGCCTTGGAGTCTTTGTTCTGCTCAAAAATCTGAATCATTTCAGCAAGTACAAGAGGCACTTGAGCTGCGTAATGTCCCGCCATAATCACCATGATATATTGAACATAACAGTTATAGTAATTGAGTCATTAATTAAGGTGATTAATGCATTAATTAGCACATATTTCTATGTTAACATACTTGTCTTCACATAACACATGGGTGGTAGTGATATGAATTATATCTTAAAGGCCCTATATTTAAATTGTCGGCCGAAATTAACATTCATTAAGCGTTTTTTATTGCCAATGAGTGAATTCTCCGTAACTAATGAGAACTAATGAGACCAGCCCGTTATGCGTGTTCCCGAGCCTGCCTCTCACACACACACACGGGGCACGCACGAGTAAGAGACTGATCATCTACTCTATCGGGGGAACCTGTGGTGTAAGTATGAAGTTTCTATCATGTATCGTTCTTGTGTTCACAAGAATGTGTTTACACACACACAGACAGACAGACAGACACCACCATAATGATATAATGTCCCACATTTCATGTACCATGGTGGTGGGACATAATCAATGACATTGGAGCAGAGACATATTGACAACTTCCACAGTATATAAAGACACATGGTAAAAAAAAAACAGGAACTTACACAGAGTGGGAAATAACCATGATATGATAGACAATGTAACTCTGCACCTAAAAGGTTGAGAACCACTACCCTAAGATAAGGTGAAATCATTTCCTGTTGTCTCTGCAGCAATGCTTTCTGGGTTGGTTGGTTTTTAATTGAAAATGTGATATCTGGCAGTGTAACGGCAATGGTTTCACCTTTCCTCCAGAAAGAAAAAGGGATTATATAGGTATAGAATATTGTGTATATTTCAAAGTTTCACCAACCTTGAAAAGCCTCCATTCTGTCAAGTGAGATTCTATTAGAAAAAAGAAACTAGTGGTCAGCAGAGCGGCCAGCCAGATGCTGGTAAATGTTGGCTTTAGCTTTTTGGAGGTCCTGTTCTAACAGTCTCATTGGCTGGTGAATGTTAGGTTGTGCCAGAGCTGGTTTCCTGCCCTTGTGACTAGTGTGGCTCTGGGAGTAAAGACAGAGTTTGGGAAATCTGTGGTTTCCCCTCTGTTTCAGCAGCGGTCCCAGTATTGTTAAACTAGTCAGCAGGGTTGAAGTCCAGCATCCACAGAGGTAGACTCTCCACTCCACTGAATGTATGTACTATCATGTATGTATAGCTATACCCATTTCCACAGTTGGTTCTTTTCTGTGCC
The DNA here is from genome assembly GCA_900302605.1 of Rondeletia loricata. Lineage (NCBI taxonomy): Eukaryota > Metazoa > Chordata > Actinopteri > Beryciformes > Rondeletiidae > Rondeletia > Rondeletia loricata. The sequence goes on from OMLI01086671.1 coordinate 15,325, forward strand.
CGTTTTGTCACGTGCATGCAGTTTTCTCATCCCTTACTCAAGCGGTCACAGGAAGTCTTGTGCCATAAACTTGCCCAATTCTAAATGTAATGATACACAGAGAACTTTTTGAGGTAATTGACATGGGCAGCTGTGCTTTCAGATGAGATTGTAGTTGTTTTTTCCTGGAGTTTTCAATGATTAAATGGTATAGAGGGGAAAGAAACGTGGAGGGAGAAGGGATGCCCTGCAATAAAGGTCACAAGCCAGATTTGAACCCACAACACTGCGAGTACATATAATGTGCCTTTGCCCGCTAAACCACCAAGGCATCCCTGTTGATCGCAATTGTAACAAAATCTATGGGTAACATCGTTTTTAAATGGTTGTTGGAACAACTGCTCATCAGTATTGCTGCAAAATGTTGCTTGTGTATTGTATAAAAGCTGCACTATTAAGTTTTAGGAAAGACATTCCAACATTTTAAATGTCAAGTGTAGTGGTGAATGAATTGCTCAAAGACAAGTTGAGTCCTTGGAGCCCTGGTTGAACTGAGGAAGTAACTGGCTGTAATCGTTCAACTCTTCCATTACATTTACAGTACAAAGAAGAAGTTCGTTTGTTTCAAAAGTTTGTTTTGGATTTGTGTTGAGATTCAAAATAATTTAGAAGTATTTGAAAATGATGAGTTATTTAGTTTTTCCATACCAAAACTGCATAGTGCAGCTGATGTATAAAATCGATGTTCAGTATGCAGCTGTTTTCAGAGAGATCTCATGTGACGGCTGTGACACCAACAGGCCTGTAATGTGCCTCATGTCTACAGCTCAGCGCTCATATTGAACTGTCTACGAATATGTGGAGTTCATTTCCAAATGCTACACATCCAAAAGTAATCGTTACTGGAAGCTCATCATTCAATACCTCAAAAATACAGAGGATCCAGTCTGTAAAATCATCATTCTGTCCACCAAGGACATTACCTCACTATCCAGTAGTACTGGATAGTGAACAGTCTATAAGAGCCATAATTTGTTTTAGTTTTGTGCTACTAATCATTTTGTAAGACTTTTAAAAAAATGGTGGATATCTCATTTTGGAATGAAACTCTTCACTTGGCCTCTGCCTCCATGTTAAAATGCCTTACACTTTCTTTTTGTATGTTAGACAGCTCTGAGAGCCTCAGAAGAACGTCCAGGCTGGAAAATGTAAACTGCCACTTGCCAAATTTAGTGTCTGGTAAGTTTGTGTACTCTACCAGACACTTTTGTCAGGTTATTGGCAATCGTTTTGTTGTCCAATTGTAGTCTGTCCTGAGAATATCTGGCCCAGTTTGGGTCACACACAGATTTCAGACCATGTTAAATAGTTTTGCACCAGCATTTCTTCCATCAACCATTCTTTACCAATAAGACTGATTATGATTTTTCTGTTACGGTACTACTGTTTGTATGTCAACCAAATACAGGACCAAACTGATAACATTATGCCTCCTATTTGTTTACATTGCCTTGTTTTATTTCCTATGATTCTGTGAAAAATAATTCTGTGACTGATTAAAGGTGTGGTGGAACAAGGGTTTCCAAAACGTGTCTGTGTTGCAAAAAAACATTACCAGTTCATTGCTCAATTAAAAAAACATGACATTCTTTAAAAGGTCCAACATGGACCAGCAATACTCACGTGTGAGCGGTATTTCCATGCCAACAGTCATTTAGTCAGAGTAGGTGTCATGTTTTTAAATAGTGGACATTATTTTGGTGCAGAATTACCCCAACAGTCTGCGATGTGCTCGTTTGGCCACATGGGGGCGTCAGAGATTAAAGCAGTCTGATTCTACTGCAAGTTGCATACTCGGACAGAGCAAAGTAAACTGAGGTGAGGATTGATGGTTCACTATGACCTTGCATACCGTGTGTATAAGATCCAAATAACATGATAAAGGGCTCCCTACACATGTAACAACGCGACAGTAATACGTTCAGAGGTGACTGTCCTGCCATGAACTGAACATGAACTGAACTAGGCAAGTCTAGAAAGCGTCATGAAAGAACTCTATTCTTCTTCTAGTATTAACGCTGTCAGTCATTCAGTGCTCATTGTGTCACAGCCCTCCCTGTTTGTTTACCCGGCTGCACCTCGTGATGAGGAACAGGAGACTTCCTACAGTGTGGCCACGTTGATGTTTTCATGTCGGCTCATCGGCTGTTCGCTATTCTGGACAGCGCACATGAATGACAGCTGAAATATCAAATCACGTGCCCCGGTTTAGTCCGCCGTTGTGCAAACCAGCCAATGGCATTGCTTTCACTCGCAGTTGTTTTTCTATTGGACGAACGACGACACATTCCACCAATCAAATCTCCACCACGGGAAACGCCATCGGGGATTGTTTTGCGTCACCTTTTGCTCTCGTTTTGTGGCAGCCGGGCGTGCGCCTGCGTCGTTTTGACTGACAGCGGGCTCGTCCAATGAAATCCAGTGTTTGGGGGGTTGGCACGTCCAGAGCCCGCCTCTTTGAGGGACAGACTTCTGACGCAATCGGATTGTGTTTAGTATGCGGATGCCTCTGATTGACAGTATACGGCGCAATCAGATACATTTACATGACATTTTAATGACCGTAGCGATTTTACTGTCCAATCCTGGTGTAGAAACGGGGCGGGATTAAGCGTTACTAAGGCAAGTCTCGAGTCAAGTATAAAGGGAATAACATGGTGTCCCAGTGGCTGTGTATGTTTACCTAAAGAATAGACTTGAAGGGGCGTCCTGCAAGACGGAACAGGGCTTGCTTTGCAGTTACACGTTTTTTACACGTTTGTTTTTTGTTTGTTAAGATTTACAAGGCCAGTGGCATGTAAATCGCATATTTCACTAATGTGCCAGTCTTACAAATGGAAAGGGGGTTTCACTTTGGAAACGTGAGCATTTCCCTGGTGCTCCTTCTGCTGCTGAAAACGTTGATCGGGACTTCTCAAACTCAGGGCTCCGCCATCGGGAGGGAGCCGCAGTCCGCCGCCCGGGGCTCAGGTTCGTCCTCGGAGGAAGATGGTGGAAGAGTCATGGAGCGGGGCTTGGAGAACGTAGGCGCCCCGGTCACCGGAGACGTGACCGTGGAGGACGACGAGACCGGGGCGACGGGGGACACCGACGAGTCGTACGGAGAAAGCAGCGGAAGCGTCAGACAGACAAGGTAATTTAAATTGAGTGAAACGACGGACAGACATCCATTATCGGACATGCTCATCCGCCGCAGCGCTGCACAACAACTTGCGGCCGGAGTTAACTTGCGTTTCAACGCACCGACCAAAGTTAGAGGGACGAGGAGCCCGACTTGTTCCTGCGCACCAACAAGCCAGCGGAACAGTTGTGTTGTGTGTTGTGTTGGAGCTGTGAAACTGGGGCAAGTTATGAGCTTGGTTGTTAAGTGTGTTTGTCGCAAGCTGCACTGATAAGTAGCTGTCGATATCCTGTTGGTCCTGTTCTGTCACAAACACCAGTCCAGTCTGTCCAGACAGACGAGTCCACACACATTGGAGAACCGTCCAAAACTACCGTGATTTAACTCATTTGTCTGTGTAACCAAAGCCAGAGTCGAGTTGAATCAAGCGGTAAAGTTAGCGGACTGTCTGTCCAGTCTCCTGAGTTGACCTTGTGGGAAATTAAATTGTTATAGATTGCTCTATTTACAGATCCGTGGGTGGTTAGATGTGATGGGCAGGACAGTGTGATGGGGCAGGACAGTGATGGGCAGGACAGTGTGATGGGCAGGACAGTGTGTGATGGTGCAGGACAGTGTGATGGGGCAGGACAGTGTGGTGGTGCAGGACAGTGTGATGGGCAGGACAGTGTGATGGTGCAGGACAGTGTGATGGGCAGGACAGTGTGATGGGGCAGGACAGTGTGTGATGGGCAGGACAGTGTGATGGTGCAGGACAGTGTGGTGGTGCAGGACAGTGTGATGGTGCAGGACAGTGTGTGATGGCAGGACAGTGTGATGGTGCAGGACAGTGTGTTATGGGCAGGACAGTGTGATGGGCAGGACAGTGTGTGATGGGCAGGACTAGGGATGTCAATTTTAAGAAATGTCTTTGATCGATCGTCGTCAGAAATAACGATCGATTAATCGATTAATCTTTAAGTCAAAATACTGTATTTAAAAATAGACAAGAAGCGTAAAAAGGACGGATTGGCGGCTCGCGCACCGCTCCCGGTGGACACATTAGCACATTCTTTCTGTCTCCCCTCTTCTTCTCCGACTCAATTTTTCAAAATAACTACGGTTAATGCAAAACCAAATGCAGAGGAAAAAGTTCAGCATAGCTTCAAGTTCCTCTGTTGTGTTGCGTCTCAACCATGGCGTTATGACGCTACTCCTCCTACCTTCCAGACTCGCTTCAATGGAGACACGGCTTGACGACACGGCTTGACGACACGGCTTGACGTCCTGTGCCGCGCTGTGCTGGTCAATGTAGAAGCGCCATAAGACAGTTGGATGTTGGCTTGTTAGATCATCGTTACCTACTGCATTTCGCCCACTTCATTTTTGGCTGGACAGCTAGAATAGCGGGCCAGCCCTACATCCCCACATGTCGCTGACTGGCTGACTGATGCATTTAGACCATTGGTCGGCTAGTCTCACGTGGTCAGACCCCATTGGTCGGCTAGTCTCACGTGGTCAGACCCTCCGTCGCCACCGTCTTACGTCATCAATTCCGGCCGCCGGTGTTTGTAGAAATGTATGTGGCTAGCCTGGCATGCTAACGTAAGCTATGTAGCTACGTATGTTGGAGGCTAGGAAAGCTATACAAAACAAACCAAGACAGATTCTAAAAACAGCGTGGCTTCCATGTCCAATCTCCAGCCACGGCAAGTCACTGGGCGTGCAGCCCGCAAATAAACAGTCCCTCAAAAACACCGACCTAGTAGCTAGCGCTAGCCAGCCAAAGCTAGTCACTTCAAAAACACAGACCGTGCGTTAGCGCTAATCTTCTATAACAGAA
>OMLI01086672.1:0-14640 GCA_900302605.1 Rondeletia loricata
AAAAGTTGGCTTTTGGACAAGTTAACATCACAAGGTCCATTATCAAATACTTTTGCTCTGATGAGATTTCAGCCTTTCCAATCAGCACGTCAATTTTTTTCAGTATAACCGCAAATAAACCACTGATCAACAATGAGTGCGTTTACATGGCCATTCATATTCCGAATATGATGTATATCCCGAATAAGGTCTTATTCAGAATAAACTGTTTACATGGCTATTTAATATCCTGAATATAAGTATTCCTGTATCCATTATATTCTGAATATGCGCTGCGCTGTCTAACTAAACGTTTGGTTATGCGAGACGACATCCACTGAACATGAGCATGCGCACTACTATTTAAAGGCATATCCCGAATAACGTGTTTACAAGCGACCATATTCTGAATATGACCAGCATATTCCAGCTACCTTATTCGGGATATTCATATTCAGAACAAGGGCTTATTCGGGATATTCTAAATGGAACATGGTGTTTACATGAGTCATCTCATATTCAGAATACGTTCATATTCGGAATATGAATGGCCATGTAAACGCACTCAATGTCAAAACAGTTCTAAAACCATGTATCTCTTGTTTGTTTATGTAATCTGCATTACATCTTTTTGTGTGAATGATGATTACCAATGCAGTGCATAAAACCTCCCAAGTCGAACCACCAAGCAACTGAGCCCGGTTGGGCCAATGCTTAATTCCTGTAACTGTTTTGGCCTTTTCACAGCCCTTAAAGCTTGGCATCACTGCCCCTTTCTTCCATAACTATCTGATGACAAGATGGGGATCTGGCCTATAGTATCGGCCACCTATGCAAAACTTACTTGCTGGGAAAACAGAACTGTGACTGCAAATTGCTCATCCTGTGCTCGCTTAGGTAGATTCAGGTAAGCAGAGATCAAACTGACTTTGTACTCTGAAACGTGTGTATCGTTACAAACATTGGCATATGCATTTGCAAGCCTATTTGAATACTGTGGACGAACCGTTTGTGGGGGATCGTCTTCCACATTTTGTGGGAAAAAGGAAAGAAGAACTTCAGACAAACAGATAATTGATGTCTCACTGCCAGCTATCCAGCACTGGATGCATTTACATTAATGCGGGATATTGGAGCAGGTGTGTACCATGTTTAACTCTATTTAAGAAATGCAGAAATCCTCCCAAGTAGAGTCGAAATTGACTTTAAATATGAAGAAAATTCTCACTCAGTGAGGACAGCAACTCCCAAAGATGGACTGCAACATTGTTTCTCTTAAAATAGCTCTTTATTGTGAAAAACGTACGTGTTTCGACATATTGTATTTGTCAAAGTTGACTTTGAATATGTTCGTTGGTCTTCATGAGTAAAAACATTTTTTTACTTAAGGGGTTAGATTTAGAATTAGTTTTACAGCATGAATGAATGAATGAATGAATGAATGACTGAAGCAATCATTTGGATGGCCTTAAATTCAAAATGTGCTTGTGTACGCCTACCATAGGCCTCCTCGATGAGGGCACAATAGGGGTTGATGCCTCCTCCCCTCTTGGCCTCCAGTTCTCCCAGGCGCAGGATGTTCTCCAGGCCGTTCAGAGCCACCTGCACGATTTTCGAGTCCATAAGTGTGAGCAGGTCACACAGAGGCTTTATACAGCCCAGCTCCACCAGGTGCCTGCAGGGGGCAGTACACACACACAGGCACAATCCAGGCTATAACTTTTATTGTCCACCCAAGGCAAATAATTGTCTTTGATACAAAACACCATCACAGCACAGCACATAACATGCATCGAAAGATGAAACTACACCAGAGTAGTACCAGAGGAGAATACCATTGTCATTTAGAGTTAAAGCCCATTTACTATGTCTATGTCTAGTTTACATTTTCCCCTATTAGTTTGCAATGCATGCCGTATGTAATTCGATTTTTTAACATTTACAGTGTCAAACCTAGCTTGAAATTAACTGCTGTCCCAGCTAACAAAGATGCCCTAAACAAAAAGTAATGGATGTGGCAATAAAGTTTTTAAGGCGAAGTGTTTCTGAGGGATTATTTCCTGATGGAGACTTCTATTTCTCCCAGTGTGTTCATAATGTGAACACCGATATGAAAACACTCAATTCGGGCACAATGAAAAAAACTGATAAAACAGAAACTTTGACAAAACCAAATTAGGGCTTCATGTTTACTGTGCTTTAGCTCGGGCAATTTTCAAATCTGTTGAAATCTGTTAGAAGTTGTTTGTCATACTGCAGAAGAATGAATGGCAGCAAATGGAAAACGAGCCCTGACATCTCCAACTACACTAACTGTGTGCACACACCACCATGAATAATGTAAAGATAGGGGCAACCTAAACGATTGGCACAAACAAAAAACATTAAAATTAAATAAATAAAAATAAACACCGGTATGGAGCCAAGTCTAATTGTGATAGTGGCCAGACCCAAGACACACTAATGCAAATCTTATGTTGGTAAAAACACGAATTAGTGTGTTTATCACCTCGGTTGTAATTTTTTTTAATTGGCTAGAATATAATTGACCCTATCAGGGTTTTATGCTTCATTGTCTCAAACAAGCTGTGGTTCAAAATCAGGCAGTAGACCATAATTCGTAGATGGTAACTGGTACACCACCATCTTGGACTAAGGCTGGAGTCACACAAGATAATTATTAGACCGATTTACAACAGATTTGTCCATCCCAACATTCAAGAGGGGAAATCCCGATTGAGAAGGATTGGTCGGGACCGACGGTAAATATTATCTGGTAGTGTGAGGGGTTTACAGAATCAATCTTAACCACCTCCACCACTCAGTCTGATCTGAGCTGCCCCGATAACATCAAACATGTTTGATATTTATGACCAGATATCTGCATGGATCCTGAATAAGTGCTGTGGTGTGTGGCAATCACAGATTCATTCCAAGAGCGGAGACCAATAGCCAATGAGAGCTGAATTTACAGTGAGGTGAGGCACAGCGAGCTGCGTCTGGCTGTCCGTCTCCATTGTTGTTTTGATTGGTGTCACATTCCTGTGAGATTAGAGGTCCTGACATCAGTGACGTATCAGGATAATCTCAGTCACATATTGAAGTGTGTGACAGCCCATCCTTGCCAGATTGTCTAGTGTGCGCATATTTACGACTGAGAGACAAATAAATCTGTGAAATCCGTTGTGTGTGATGCAATGCATTTTCAAAATCGTTTAGGATTTTAAAAGTCAACTAGTGTCCCCAGGCCTAAGACAAATGAGCCAGAATTGACTTTTGCATTAATACATTACTTCCAATTGGAGGAGCCGATTACAGCCTGAACGTTAGTGTTATATTACTTCGGATTGGTGGAGTGAGGCAACTACTGGCTCTTAGGACTGATATACCCAAAATGTCATCTATATGGCAGGAACAAGCTACAATGGAATGGCTGTGAGACCACAGATGTAGTAATGCTAACTGGCCTCAGGCTGTGCTTTGGGAACAGAGGCTGCATCTATTTTTATGTGCATCAGTGGTCTGACCTGATCTGCTCTGCAGAGCCCCCCGAGGTGGAGTTGGTGATGGCCCAGGCTGCCTCTTTCCGTGTGCGGAACTCTGCTACTTGCAGGATGGTGATGAGAGGAGGCAGCAGTCCTGCATCTATCACCATCTACAGAGAGGGAGAAAGTCTTAGTGTAGAAATGTAATGTTCACGTCAACTTTACAAACTCTATGAGTAAACAATCTGCCCGCTAAGTTGTAGCACGCCTGCACGCCTGCACACACACCTGTATTTGTGCCCGGTTCCCTGCAGTGATGTTGGAGATGGTCCAGCAGGCTTCCTTCTTGATGGACTCCTTGGGGCTGCTGAGGAGGTGGAGTAGGGATTGCAGGGCTGAACAGTTCAGGATCACCTGGACAATACGACAAAGCACACACAAAGTCAGAAATAGCCTACTGACATGTAGCCGATGGATTCTTCTTGAAATACTTAATGTTGACACATACGCTAACCATCAATTAATGAAATGAAAGGAATGCCTTGACATTTGCAATTTTATTCAGCAATTTTTCTTTGCCAGGTAACATTATCTAGAAAATAGTAACGTTTCCTTCACAAACGCTAAAACTGGCTTGTTAGCATTCATCATTGAAACCAGTGGTTTTCAATAGGCCACCATGTGCTAGAAGGCTAGCACCTAGCTGCAAAGGACAGCAGTAGTCTGGAGGATAATGGGAGCAAGCTGGTGACTGGATGGTCCATCCCTGGACCGGCTAGGAAAATCTTGGTGTGCAAAGTGCATGAGAAACACTCTCTCCTCCCTCAGCAACTGTCAACATGCGCTTGAGCAAGGCACTTAACTGCCAACTCCTCCAGTGTCACAGCGGAGTGGCCAACAGTAAAGGACTGTGCTTGCACTGGTCAACTCCCAGGTGTGAACGTGTACTTAAACAGTGTGAATATGAAGCAGGGTGTTGCTAAATCAACATATGATGTGCTCAGCTAATCTTTCCTGGATAAAAACAACCTTATATCTGGCAGTACCTGTTTGAAGGAGGAACGCAAACGTGATTTTTTTTGGTTCATGGAAGTAGCAGGGATGCAACGGTTTGAGATTTTGATGGTACGATTATAGTGGGAGGAAAAAATCACAGTTTCACGATTATTATGGTCATTTATTTTTACAGCACTGAGGATGAGGAAAATCAAATGAGTATTTTATAATGAAAGGTTTTACTATATTTTTCACAAGATTTATTTTGTTCCTGCAAAAAAGCATGTATGCACACATTTTAATACGGTGGAAAAAAGTATTTTGTCTTTTAGAATTCACAGTAGCTGCCTTTTGAAACAGAAATAATAATACAGTAACTGCCTTTTGAATGCAAAAAAAGTAATGGATCAGACTTTTGGTGAGCTTTTCAAAACGCAAAGTAATTGATGGACGCTGCAATACTCCTCGTTCCTGCTTCGTTGACGTTGGCTTATGTTATATTGAAACCGATACTTGATTGTTGATTGTAAGTGACAATTATATATTTTATCCCCTACCAGCTTTATGTTTCATTATGCAACTTGCCACCAAGCTAAACACATTTCAACTTTCTTTTATTACCTTGACTTGAGCATGCAAGGATGGATGGTGATCTGGAAGATGCTGTAGCAAGTTAGATGTGTTTGAGCCTTTGGCAGCCGCTTTTTGTCGGCATATTTTCAAATTGGATATCAACCCCCATGGTCAATTTTGAGGCATCCAAAATACTCCCACACTGTTGATTTAAGGCACTTTTTGGTGGATATAAGGCTGGGATGTTGTTAGCTAATGTAGCCCCTCATGCGAACGTGAGGCTGCATTCAAGAGCACAGAACTGTTTAGACAGAGATACCGTAGCTTCTAAAATGCTTACGGCTAGAAAACCGTGGCGTTTTAAAGCGCAGTTAATAGTGATGGTTCGGTTAATCACTGCATCCCTACATGGAAGTACCAATGCGCAAGATTTTTCTCACCCCATTGTGAAAAACTCCTAGAATTGTATATAGCATTACTTTCTCTGTGTACATGCTGCTATTACCTGTGTCTGTAGGTCATCTCCAGTGACTATGTTCCCAACAGCCCGCAGTGCAGGGGATACCACCTTATAATCAGAGTGCCTAGGACAACACAGAATCGTAGTGTGATCACTCAGAAGTTCTTCTCTCTCCAAACGCCTAATACACACCTGACAACAACTCAAAGTTTATACATCTCTCCAGAAATGAATGATACGAGCTCTATGAGCTCTCATATCATACAAGTGATGATGATGTGCATGCGTGTGTAAGGCCTTACAGCAGTAATTCCACCAGCCTGCGGCAGACTCCCGAGTCGATGACAGCTTGGATTTTGTCATTGGGGCCATCAGACAGGTAGGAAAGTGCCCAACATGCGTCAGCCAGGATGTCCGTGTCATTGACAAACAGCAGCCAAGAGAGCACACTGAGACATGGGGACACCTGGAAAGAATGGGACAAAGAGAGGGGGTGAAGAGAGGGTTAAGGAAGGAGCATGCATATAATTTGGTTGGTTTAGTGGGAGCAACTGTGTTTTATATTTATCTTGGCCAATTACCTTTGTGAAGTCTGGAGGTGGGTTCTTTCCTCTGCACAGATTTGAGAGTGCCCACACGGCATTCCTCATCATCGTCAGACGATTCTGTTTGGCCAATAACCTGCGAGAGGAACAGCATGCGTTTTACTAAGGATACAGGATCTCCAAGCTATAAAGCAAATTCACTGCTCTGCTCTCTGTATTTTCAAGCGTCAGTAAAAGAGAAGATATAAAAATAAGACAATAACGTGTTGAGTTGCCACTTACTGCACCAGGGAGGGCAGGATGTTGCAGTCCACTACGTAGTCTCTGCATTCTGTGCTATCTCCTGCTATGTTTCCCAAGGCCCACACTGCCTGAAAGGGGGGGTAAGCAAATATTCAGGTCACACAACAGCAAACATCAAACGTTAAAATATTTAATGAAATGAGTTGGTACAGGATAATAGACTTGCAACATGCAAATGGTATTCTAATTAAATGTATGCACCTTCCTACATTTTTTATAAATCACCACTTCTGCTTTATTAACCAGCCCGGCTAACTAAGAATATGTTCTTATTTACAGCAACGGCCTGGGGGAGTAACAACAAGGAATATCATTAGAAAAACGTGTCACCTTACCTGTTCCTGTACGTCTTCGAAATCAGAGCTGAGCATCTCTATGAAAATGGGCACAGCCCCCGCCTGGATTACCACACGCGTCTGGTGGGATGTACCTGATGCAATGTTGGTCAGCACCCATGCAGCCTCGAACTAAAACAACAATTATCAAACAAAAATTTAAAATGTTGTATATTTAAAGAATATCACTATCTTGCAACTGCTGGGTTCAAAATTCATCTTATCCTCTGCTACTACATACATTTTCGCTCTGCACCGGCTGCTCTCATGTTTTGCATCACAACCTAAATTTGACCATGTTTGAGAAGTTGAAACCCAATAAGATATTAAACAAGCTGCACTTCAGTGACAGTGAGAAGCGTACACATCCAATTTCTTTGCATATCCGATTAGAGTCAAACCCTTTCGAAAACTCTTTAGAAAAATAAAGTCTGAACAGCAAAAACAAAACAAAACAAAACAAAAAACAAATGTACCTGCAATGTGCAGTTTTCCCTCCTCTTCAGGAACTCAACAAAGCACTCCACCACCCCTGGAGTGGCAATGACTTCATCGATAGGAGGGTTGGGTTCTGTGTGAGACAAGGCATACCTGGCTGAATTAAGTGCACAGGCAGGTTCCACTGTCAAGAGCCAAGGTGAAATGTGTATAAGAGGTATGATATACAGCCAGGTACAGCACGCTTACCTTTAGACAGAAGTTTCCTGAAGCGCTGAGTACCTATCAGCTGCTGCTCAGGAGAACTGGAGAAGATCATTTGAGTCATGTCCTCAGATATCACCCCACCCTATAGAGATGGAGACAGAGAAAAATAAAGAGAGAAGGAAAGACAGAAATTGTGAAATTTGTTGAAATGAAGAGGGTGATGGGGAAGCATGAGAAAGAAAAACCTGAGTATACAACGAACGCCTTCACACCTGACTTAGTATACAGTATGTATAATGGCACTGCATGTATGCAGAGAGTAGGATCCGTTATTTCAGTATCTCTATCAATATGTTGATTAATGTCCATCTTTCTCACAGTGAGAGGGTCCATGTTGTTAGCTTGGGACTCCAGATAGCCGCTGTCAGCCATCCCATCATCCTCCAGGACTCCATCCTCCTCCACTGTGGCAACATTCCTCCTCTTAAACAGCTGGAACAGAAGAGAATAATATAGTCTAGTAGAGTGGTCACAATCCCTAAATTTTACCTTGAGGGATTTCTCCCTGTACAAATAATATACATTAAAGCTAAATCATCAACAATCAACCACCGCTGAACAAGCCCCATAGCACTCCCTCCATACTTGTCTCACCTGTTCATCCTTCTTCTGTTTGCGGAGCTGTAGGCCTTCCTCTTCCCTCCTCCTCCTCATCTCATCTGTGTTGAGAGACTTGTTCTTGTAGCTCTTGAGCCGTGCATTGTCCTTAACCTGACTCATTGTGTAGCCTGAAAAGATATATATTACATTAACTAAATAACATTTGGGAAAGGTTGGGTGAAAATACCAATGGTATGACTTTCCAATGTAGAACTGAGTCCTGGACTGTAACTATATCAGCACAAACATATCTATAGCTATATCAAGTACAATGCGTTTCTCAAGCCTGGGTAATGGATAGATTATTTTGTTTACATTAGGCATAATATTATGTACCTTCACATTCACAATCAAGTTAACTGTATGTAGAACATGTTAACCAGTTTTGTGCAGGTGCAGATAGGGATTTTCAAGACAATCATTACGTTGCTATCTAACGTTATGCCCAAATTCTAATTGTCCCTCGATGAATAAAAAAGTTGTATTGTATTGTATTATACTTGACATTGTGAAGAAACTGTAGCGAAGCTAGATGGGACACCGCTCATCATTAGACACAGTCCACTGCTTGTAGGGAGCAATGGGGGCATCTAAGGATACTAGCTACTGCTAGCTAGCTTTGTTTGTCTTGTCTTAAGCTAGTTGACACTTCAAGATTCCTACACAATCAATCACATACATAGCTAACAACCAAGGCTGCCGCTTCCCCCATCGACTCACTAAACAATACTGCATGAATAATCCGCTGGTCTACACTAGCAAGAAGGCTACAGTTTGCTACATAGCTAACAGTTAATGTCAGAGCCGTTGTTAGCACAGCTGGTTAGTGCCGACATCGTTAGCTGCTAACAGTGGCTAGCTTACTAGCTGCATTAGCTCTGAAATGTAACTGAAGCAACAACACCACACCTGACCAATGTTCTGCCCACATTGCTGACATTGAGAGTTTGATGAGCTGCTGAATATGTAGCGCTACCACACAGAGACTACCAAGTTAATGTAATTATTCTCTGACCTGTCAAGTCGGGCTCTATAATCCCTTATTCGCTAGGCCACCGTTTCTACAGCCGCCGCCGGTATAATACTGCGCATGCGTGAGACTGAGCGCCCCTCTCTTATTTACCACCCCACCCACGGCGAAAACACACGACACACTTACAAATGTTAATATGCACAGTCACCAAACAAACAAATGCGTATTTCATCAACAAAAGCATTGTACAGTAATACGGAGGTGAGAACAGACCAAGTGTTTTATCGCAAATTACAGTGATTCATACTGTAATTTTAGGCGCAGTGGAAATGCGCACACCACGCAGTTACCTAAATGGCACGCTTGCACAGGGGAGAGGTAGCTGCTCATTATAGTCAGAACAATACACTATCAAAAGGTCATCACGGCTGCGAAAACTTCAAGGAGTGCTAAAGTAAATATACTCAAACAGATCTCAGGAGTTTATGTGCCGCAGGTGTTGGTTTCTAAATGTTTACATCGGACTGCCTGTCAGTTCAATGCATGAGTAGAAACAATCCATCTCTGCTGGCATAGCGATACAGTCTTTAGACATAAAACAATGGCTCAATGTTAAAGAGGACTAGAGGGCTGTCCTGGTGCGATGGGCCTTGGCGCCACATCATTAGATGGACGTCTGGAGCGGTGGAGCTTCACAAACATTACAACAATACACACAGACCAACAGTGAGACACAGCAACCACGCACACAAACATGGATGAAGACAAATAGGCTACATGCGCGCACAAACACACACACACACACACACACACAAATTGACCTGAATACCTAGATGATGTGGGTGGACTGCAGACGACCATTGCTGAACATCAGAATTGGACAAATTAACTCTCTGACCTTTCTCCCTTCAAGTACAAACAGGTGCGCTGTCATTGTCTGCATGGGCAGTTATACATGCTGTGTGACATTCATGTTAGCAAATATGATGGAAAAAATAGGAAATCATAAAAATGGCGTTGGCACACTTCTACTAAAAATACAGCCGAACACTTTAGCAACCATATCTTTTTTTTCTTCTTTTTTTTGACGAAGTACAAGTATGAGTTGTGTGCTTCTGTGCTTCCAGATGGATAATGATATAGTTGCTCCTCTACTATTGAGTTCTAAGGTGTTTTGGTTTGTTTTTAGTATAAGTGTGCCAATATATATCTCAAAATATTTGTCATAGTATTTGTGATAACTTTAATTTCCTACAGCATGTAGCACACATTGTGATAATACAAGCAGAGCACCTGTTGCTTGAGATCAGACAGTTGATGGAGCTTTTCGATTCTGACACAGGTCATTGATACAGTCAACAATCAAGTCTGCAGATAGGTAGGCCTCACAAACGTCACCAGAACGCGCACACACACACACACGCACGCGCGCGCGCGCACACACACACATACACGCACACACGTCCATGTCCATGTTCAAAATTTACTGTAATGCATTCTTTGTTGTCCTTCTGTGTTGTCACTCATCTATGAGTTCATGTTACATGGTGTTTGTCTCAATGTCTGTCTGTATTTGATGCAATGAAGGCAAATTTAAAAAATATATATCTGGCATTATCTTTATCTGCATGAAATTACTTCAATGTCTAACAGCAAACTAAAAAATCCAACTGGCAAACATACAACCTGTGATATTTAACCCAAACATGCTTCTGAGATAGCCTGATATTCAGACTGAATGGCCATTTCGTTACCACTCCATTATTCTATCATTATTCTCTCAAAACCTCAAAAGTGGGCGGGACGCGATCCAGGAGTACTTCTGCATGGGATGAAAGACCATCCAGACTGCAGGTGGATAGAGGAGGGGTTTTCTCAGAAAGCTGACATCTGTCATGTTTTTAATGACCCCTACAAGATCCATAGATTACATTGTTGCGCTTGAGGAATACAGGGCCATTTCTCAGACATCTATAAAAATGGGAGACTCCAGCAGGCTGCACAATCACTGCACAAGAAATCTCCAAAAGATGACGACCATGAATAGACAAGTCGGGGGCCAGACCTCCCTCCTCCCTGACAGGGACCACTTTGACATGTGGCATGACTACATGAACCTGGGCAGACTGCTGGAGCAACTGTGCGGCTTGCGTGAGATGGAGACCGAGGCCACCGGTGGTCCCCAGAAAGGACCGACAGCGCCACGGGGCCCAAACCAAGCCTCTAAGCAGGAGGACTATAAAAACTCCACTGAGAGTATATGCCTGAGCTCAGCCAGCAGCCTTTCGGACACCACCTGCAACGTGACTGCCTCGGAGTACTGCCGCTTCTGCAAGGCAAACGGGGAATCTGCAGGGGTCTACCGGTCACACAAGCTGAGATCAGACGACGGGAAAGTCATCTGCCCCATCCTCTGGAGCTACACCTGCCCCATCTGCGATGCGACCGGGGACAACGCTCACACACGCCGGTACTGCCCGCAAGCACAACGCCAAGGTGGTTGGATGATACAGCCCAGATTTTGGTAGCGGCCAAGGGACATTAAAAAAAACACACAAAAAACACACAAAAAAACATGTTAAACATTGTTGGCTACAAAATTGTGCAAGGTATGTAGTCTGGCAAAGTCAGTTATCATTCAAATCACTTCTTAAAATGCATTTTACAGAGCAGATGTGCTTGTAATAGTTTGTTTTACGCATTTTATCCCCGTTGTATTTGCCTGTTTAGGCTATTCATGTTTGATATTTTGTCAATTATCTTATTGGCTTTTTTTATTATCGTTTTGTTGTCTGTAAATCTGTTTTTTCAATCTGTGCTTTGAACAGTGCTATAGTCTATACAAATAAAAAATATGATTTACTGTTCTTAATTATTCTGCATTATTTACTATTATTTAGCTACTACTAAAGCCAAAAGGGAGGAACTCTCCACAAGACTTGGGAACCTGAATCCCTGATCAAATCAGATGTAACAAGCCTGCGTGTTATTTTAGATTCCGATTTAAGTTTTAATCCCCACATAAACAAGGTGACCAGAACAGCATTCTTTCATCTTAGAAATATTGCCAAAGTACGGTCCTTCCTAACCCTGAAAGATGCTGAAAAGCTAACTCACGCGTTTATTACAAGTAGATTGAACTTTATACCGGCCTTCCTAAAAAGTATATTGAGACTTAACTTATCCAGAACTCTGCAGCTAGACTTTTAACAAAAACAAGGAAGCGAGAGCACATCACTCCAGTTTTGGTTACATTGCATCGGCTCATAAAGCCCTTTTACTTATGTACATGAGCTCTTAATGGTTCAGGACCGGCCTACATTACAGAATAGAAGTAGCCTACAATACCCCACTCAATAGAAGATTGGGGATGCAGCCTTTTATATGCTCCTAAATTGTGGAACATCCTACCAAAGAATATTAGAGCTCTGTAAGCATTTTCAAGCGACTACGATTTATTTTTTTAGCTTAGCTTTTAATTAGCCTTCATTTTTAACTGTTTAATTTGGTTGTGTTCTTTTAATGCAATTCTATTTTCTTTTCTTTTATCTTTCTATTTTTACTTGATTTTATTATTTTAATGAAATGCAATTTGCTTGATATTTTAATTGTTTGGTTTGCTTTCTATTGATGTAAAGCACTTTGAGTTGCACGTTGTATATGAAATGTGCCATCCAAACAAAGGTTACCGGTATTATTATTATTAAATTATTAAACACCTGAGAATTTGCATGTTGGAATTTATATAGGCCTACCATGTGTCCTAAAATTGAATTCACAGAAAAGATTTATAAATGTGCAAGTCAATATTTGAATGAGTGTTATAGAAGCTGCAAACTTGTAATATGATGTGTTTATCGTTTGCTGATAAATAGAGAGAGAGAGAGAGAGAGAGAGTACTTTAAGGCAACATTAACTTGTCAGACTTTTTAATAGAGTGTGACAAGTTGTCTCTACATGAGAACGGAACGTATTGGTAGCCTGCCAACTTTTAATTAACAAATCCAATATGGATATCTTATGATAAATGAATCCAACATCTCTGATGTAACATACTTGTAGGCTAAAGTAAGAGCGCGCAGATTCTCCATTTGTGACACAAGACGGCACCTGAGAGGCAACAGCAGATTCGATCAATCGTAGATAAATCGTAATCACTGAGTTGTGGCCTACTTGTGCCCGAAAAACATATTCAAGAAGGGAAAAAAATACATTTGAGCAAATATCATCGGCCTATTACAAGTTTACATCTTCTATTCCATTAATTTAAATATTGACTTGCACATTAGTAAATCTTTTCTGTGAATTAAAATGTAGGACACAGCTAGGTGTGTAAATTCCAACATGCAACTTCTCAGGTGTTTTGCTACCTTCATATTTGTCTTGCCTAGCGGTAAACGTAGCCTACATACCTGAGAGAACGTATTGTAATAACGTTGAACGAACAGGAACTTCCTGTACCTTATTCCAATACAAATCTAAATGTTTACAGTTAGTTCACACTGCCTCTGCAGCTCACCGTGGTGCAACTACAGCTTGATTTCTGACGCAGCCGCAGAGGCGCGAGGGGCGCGCGCTGAAAGTGAGTAGATGTTCTATAATGTGTGTATCGTTTGCTGATAAATAAGCCATGGAAAACTGGGTCCCGGTGCTATGACTGTATCAGCCTCAGGATGGCAGCAACACGCCACTATATACTCAATTTAAAAAGCATGACTACCGTAATTGTATCCAATTGACGCGATATTAATGGTCGGCCGACCCAATGCGTCAACAGCAGGGATCAAGCAAACTTCTTTATTTCTATAGAAGTGCATTGGACTACCGCGCACGTCTAAACATGACGCTAGAGGGCGTTCACGCATGGGGCACTTGACCAAGCGGCCGTGGGCTATTTCACGAGTTGGGAATGAGAACGTGTTGACTTGGACTAGTCTGGGACATTTCTAAAGAAGAAGAAGAAGAAGAAGAAGAACGTAGGCTACGGCAGAAACCAGATACTTTTAATTTTTAATCCTATCCTTCATGAGACCACAGAATCATCTGTACTGTGCGCTGGTTTTCATAATGTTGTCCTGTGTGCTGGCACGAAGTTTCTGTCAGGTTTTCGCCGAAGTGAACCGCAGCTCTTCCCTGACCCGTGGTTTGCTTTGGCGAGGTTTTGCGACCTCAAATTCAAAGTACAGCGAACCATCCAACAGCGGTAAAGTTCTGTTCTACTGAAAAATCACCTTCATATTCCTATAATATTCCTACAGACTTATAGTGTGTCGGTGGCAGTCAGTAGTCAGTTTATAGTGATCCTATCGTACTTTATGGCATTTTATCTCGTATGTTATCATTAGAATAATGCCTATAATATTCGTGAAAAGATGTATAGTTTACAGTTTTAAAGTGATATTTGTATGCTATCCTTCTAAAATGTACTGTAGGATTATTGTTGTTATTATTGTTTATGTTATTATTATGTTATAATTATTGTTTTCTAGATGAATGTATAGCCTATCCCAGGTTTTTCATGTGTTATATGTGAGGAACAGAGAGTTTGGTTGACTGGGGCATTTTCGTTTGAAGTGTTCAACAATGGCCTGTCATTGTGTTGAGGGAAAGCCCAGTTCAGCCTTTAATTTGTTAATTTAATTGTTGATTTGATGAACTTCAGGAATTGGGGTAAGTGGGGGAAAAG
>OMLI01086673.1:0-17252 GCA_900302605.1 Rondeletia loricata
TTTGTTCTTTTATACATTGGCAGAATCCGCTTTGTTTGCATTCGTTTGTGTGCTAGAAGTGTGACTGAGATCTGTTTCACCGTGCAATGCAAAAAAAAAAAAGGGGATTATCAAGTTTGAAGCTACGGAGCAACTATTGAAGATATCTCACCAATATTTGGAGTTACATCATGTCAAGGTAACTACACAACCCAAACCTCTACCAAACTTTAATGATGCTTTAAAGGGGTATTTATTGAATGAATTTGAAGTCTTCACAGAACCATCACAAAACTGGACCCTGATTGGCCGACTCAGGGCTGGGGAGGGGGGGTGTTAGTGTGTGTAGGGCTGTCAATCAAGTCCAGTTGTGATGCGTTGACTGGAGTTAGTCTGAAACTGCCTGTAAAAAAGATTTTGAGCATGCAATAATTTTTTTATAAATTCAACCACTAAAACAAGCTCCCAAACATTTGCCCTACTAAAAACCCCAAATGATTTGATTGTCAAAAGCCAAGCCAATCATTAAGAAAACATAAAACCACTACGGTCTAAATGACAAGTGTTGCTATACCATTCAGAGGGCAAGTCATTCACCATAGCTTGCATACTTCAAAGCACGTTGAGATTCTGCCAAAAAAGAGAAGTCTCTTGGTCTCGTGTTGTAATTTTAGTGTGCGATGAAAGGTAAAGTAGCAACACTTATTTACTTGTTTTTCTCTGTGCCAAAGGTGCAGCCACAGATGTTTTTGTTTCCACTATCTGTCTCATCAAATCTCTTCCTCCGATCGTTTGATGAATGTTTATTTATGAATCTCGGCTTTTGTGGCACAATTTGAAAGAGAGTATTAAATAACTCAATATTAATGACATAAACCCTATGCGTAATCTAACTAATTATCTCATTACTAATTATAGCTTGCTTGGGTAATGACAATCCATCACATTTTCTTTGCAGGGACTGCTACTGTGTTTGTATGACTTTCTATGAATGATGGGAAATCACAGTCAGTGTCACAGGTTTTTCCTGTGGCACCGAGTGAATTTGTAACTGTAAGCTGGAAGTTGCTGTTGTGATGTTTGATTGTCACCACTTCATTGCATTTCCCATGATGCAGTCAGCTGAGTACAGAAGGCTTTGAAAGACAGCTTGCAAACTGGAGGGTGATGGGAAAGTTTGATATTGGAAAAGTAAAGGGTTTGGCTTGAATACTGTATGTGATGAACCAGATTTTAGTCATGGGAAGTCTCATACCACTGATGTCAGAAGGAATCATCATAACAGATATATACAGTGAAGACGATAGTAATATAATCCTATGTGCAATACAACTATTTATTACTGGAGATGACATTTAGCAAAGATATTTTGGTTGATAATTGGTTTTAAGGACTTGAAGGAGGTGAGAAATTCACGAGTTTGATGTCTGATGATCCCTGAAAGCAACATTCATCAACCATCAATAATTTAACCATTTGATATTCATAACTATCTACTATACTAGATTACTCGCTATCAAGCCTTCTTCCCCTAAACGCAGATTCAGTGATGCCACTTGAATATGATACAGTCAGGCTGAATGTGTAAATTAATAAAGCAAATGTTTATGTCAGAGATATGGACTATCTGATATCTGCCGTAGGAAATGTTCAATTTAATTAACATTTTGTCATAAGCTTCTCCAGGCGGGACTGTTCCTCAAATGTTCCGTTGAACCGTCCCAGTCGTATTGTTAAGTGCAATGTCAGGTAACATTTCTGCATGAGTTACATTTATTCACTCACATGTGAAGGGACATTACCGGAGGATCCTGGCTGTTTGCCTGCTCAATCTCCAATGCCAAAGTAAACAGGTGAGCTTCTCATCTTTTCACACCTCCGCCCGCTCCCGCTCCCCTGACAGCCTGGTGGAGAATCAAATGGAACAGAACCAAGAAGAAGGACGTCAGCCGCTCTCTGCGTTAACCGTATAGGCAATAGTTAGGCCTACTTACAGGTAGCAAAGGTGTTTTTCTAGCCTATATCATCAAACTGGATATTATAGATGACTGTAACTTTGTTCAAAACAGAATAAGGGAAAAGAATCCCAGTTGCAGCAGGTTTGATTGGCTGCTACATTTCTCTTTTGTTACGGTAAGTCTGATGACCTGTCCTGCTGGCATACAGCTGAAATGGAAGATCAAGGCTAGTAAGGCGCAGCACCGGCTTGTTTACATTCCTCTATGATGTCCCACTCAACAGATCTCATTTGACACCACGAATCAATATTAGAGGAGATGAAGTGGAGAGGAACTCATGAAATTCAAACATTTCTCTGATGTATATTCCAATTCGCTTGACCTTTCGATGGGGTCAATAGTGCTATGTCAGTCACGATGTGCCGGCTTCGTGTTTATTTTCCCCCAACGTTTGTCACATACCTCTGCCGAAGACAGGCAGCCACAGCTGGCTGCTGGGAACCCAATATGTCATATAAGCAGCACAATACCTGGCCATCAAAAACTGACAACCTTTGAACTGTCACCCTTCAAAATGTCTGAGTTCATTCAGGCTAAACGAGACGTGTCAGGCTAAACAAGCTGGCGTGTAAGCAGACATTTTGAAGAACATGGGATCATAAGACAGGTTCTTTACTAAGGAGCTCTCTGACCATACACACCTACAGAGATTTACACACACTCTCACTCACACACACACACGCACACACACACACACACACGCACACACACACACGCTCACACACTATACAGTATACACTCACACCTTACCCATGCAGCAGTGACTTCAAAAGGAACATGGAGATAAAACAAAATGAATTGCAGACACATCAAGCCTCCCATGCCCTTTAAAGCTTAATTATACCTGTTGGGGTGATGAGAGACACATCACAGAACCTAGTGATTAATAAACAAACGGCGCATCCCATAAAGCGTCCGACAAGTCCCTGCTCATCGCCCCTCACACTCACAGTCTGGGCTCAGGTGGAGTGTACATATCAAAGTGTATCAAACAAGAATGAAGGTAGCCCAACCCCGGCCGAGGCTTAACCCCCATCCTCCCTGCCCTTGTCTCTTGGCCCTCTTTGCAGTCTTCTCCTCCACCTGTCTAATTGAAGGCCGATGAGAGCATCATCCAGACACGTGCTTCAGAGCGCAGGCCTCAGTCTGAGCTTTCATCTTTCACTGCCAGGCCCAGATCACTCGACTGAGGCTTTGTACCCGCCGACTCGGTAAGTGTCGCGTTCGCTGGGGTTTTGTAAACAGACACACCTTTTGTGAAAGATGATGTGAACGAGATGAAGTTACTAACTGCCGGAGCTCTGCGGCTGTTGCTGAAGGAAGGGGCTGACCCGAGGCTGAGGGCATATTAGATTGCCCCTTTGAAAGGGCTATGTGTCGAGTGAAATTCAAACGGCAGCGGTGAGGCTTCCCTCAGTGGCGGTGGAGCTGTAAAGGTGTGGGATGCCTTTCCTGCCGTAGCTTTGGTCCACGCATCTTCCAGAGGCCAAACTCATTAATTACCACTAAGATTGACTCAGAGTTATCATCTGGGCCCACCAGCTTCATTACAGTGGTGGAAAATACCATCTCATATGCCGTTTTTGAGAGGAATGCAGCACGTGGCTTTCAGGATTTCAGGACACACACACACACACACACACACACACACACACACACACACACACACACACACACACACTTGACCTAGAAACAATAAGTAAATAAGTAGTCGTGGCACCAGCAATACCTGGGTGTACAATAGCAGTTTTCAAATTGTCAGTGAATGATAGCCATGGATGAATGGACGCTGTTTCATAAAAGGGAATATTGGCAGCAGTATCACATCAAATATACTGTATATCTTGGTTATATTGAACACGAACCTGTCAGAAAGAAAGATTGGACCATTGTTTGCTGTTTTGTCAGATTTTTGGCATTTCTTAAGCCCCTCTCCAGTCAATGTGTGAATGTTCTTTGCTTTAAGCTGCTTTAGCCAAACAAATGTGATCCAGCCTAATCATTTCACTCAAACAAGTTGCTATTGTTTGGAGTGTTTTTCCACTTTTTACTTGCCATTTTGCTTCATTTATATTAAAGACTGTTGATTTGCTTCTCCTACAAAAGGTACAGTACTGCAGAAGTGTCAGCCTTAAAACAGGAAATTGCACAATGATGTTATAGCTCTTGGGCTGTCAGCATGGTCTAGATGTCATATAAGGACAGAACACATACATGAAATGGGAGTGTTGAAGTGCACCTGATAATTGCGATGGTGGAATGCTGGACTTCTTGATGGAAAAACACATATCTTACCCAATGGAATTTCAATGTGTGCAAACACTGCAAATTTAAATAAACCTTTTATGGATTTAAAATACATTTAATAGATCTTATTCCCACAGCGGCCATTTTGAACTCACATCACACTCGGGGTGGGAAACTCTGTTGTGTACCAAGATGCACATAATACAATCTTATAGGACATTTATCATTTCAGATTCCCCACTGAAAAAAGTATTGCAAGTGAATGGATCTCAATAATCCAGAGGGATATAGGTTCCCATTTTAAGGTAATATACTGTATTTTCTTCCCTGCTAAGTGCAAGCAGTCGTCAACACTTATGTGTTGAAGTAGGCCTAACGCTAGTTTTATACTGTACATATGCCACCCGAGTTCAAAATGGCCGCTGTGGGAATAAGGTCAGTAGGTCTACTCATGTTTAGCTGACATGTTTAGCTGGCACATGCTGGCAGCTGAACACGAGGACTGCAGTTTGACAGACAATCTGAGAATGAAAAAGTGTCTTAAACAGATCGGGTGTAAGTGTTTTGATGTTAAATAAGACTGACACAACAAAAATATAAGCAACATACTTGCCAGCACATATTACCATATCATTGATAATAGCAGACTGGATTCATTTGACCCTATTCTACTGAGAAGAGTTAATTCATCATAATGTGCCTGTTTACTAAGCAAGCAAACACTTCTTTACAATTCCATTGAAACTTTGCTGAGATGTAAAGTGCTTACTGTAGGCTATTAGGTGTCATATGACAGCTGCTGTCATAACTGGGGTTATTAGGGGTGTCTCTGTGTTGCACTACTGGGGACTGGTGATAGACTGGGACCAAATGAAAGGGCTGACAGAGACACTAGAAGTGCGGTATAGTATAAATGATCCTACCGCACCATTGATTTAACTAATGATGAGTGCTCGGAGTGCAACAATAGTAATTTCGCCATAAAACTGTCAGCAGTTAATCAATCTGTTAAGGGGTTTCCTCCTTCAATGTAAGATTTATTAAATGTTCACGTGGGCTTGTCTGGGCTTGCCCAAGTCTGTCTACAGTGTACACAAAGCAAGAAGAAGTTTACTTTGATGTTCATATTTGTCACAGTCTCAATCATTGTTTCAAACTAATACTTAAGGCATAGCATTAAGGTGACATAATTGTGCAGTTTTTTGTTTTTTTTACATTAAAATCTCATGGGATGACAAGACAATTTATGTATCTTCTCTCGTCTGTGTGATTATTTTTTTTGTATCTGTATGTTTTTGTCTGAGCTCCTCGGGCTGTGTCTCGTGTAGCCAAGACTTGCACGTTAGATGCCTAAGGACTTTCTAGGCCTGCTGGTACATCTGCCAACAATAGGAATTTCCCTAGTTTACACAACTCCAGCACAAAGCGAGGTTATCTCTAGAGATGTACCCTTATTGTTTCCTTTTTGAAGGGTTCATGCCACTGAAGTGTTTGAATGATGTTACCTCAGTATCCATTAACTAAGCCAACTTAATCGTGACTGATTAATGTAATTAACATAATTCACAGGGTTGTGTTGTAATTACTTCCCCTCGAATATGGAAAAATGATATTGCGAATGAGCCCATGCAAACCTCAGTTCATTAGAAATAACTGATGAAATAACTGCAAAAACATTGAAGCTGTTGTAGCGTTTTCCTATCACTTCCTTTGACAAATTAGAAATAGTGCCATCTCCACATTATTGTCTAAATAATGCAATCACAGGGAAAATATCTCTTTTGATCCAGTCTTTACAAATGATGAAAAAATAGTTGACACCCTAGCAATCAGTTTTTCCGACTTTAAACGTTTGTGACAATTTGAAATGTAGTGCTGTGACGCCTGGCAGATACAAAATTAATCTGAAAAGTATCCCACAATTCACCTGTTTTTTCTAGCCCGACTTCTCTAAATTGAAAATATGAAAAATGACTCATTCTTTCATCAATCTTAACCCGCAATAAGAAATAGCAAACCTATCTCTCACCTGACACATTCATCAACCAAACCTCTCATTACATGAAGTCAACATAATAAAATCCCACTTAAAAGTAGATTTGAATTTTACCTAATATTTATAATGATGTGTTAAATTATTGTTTTTGCTGTCAGTGCTTGCTCCTGGTGCTCTTACTCTGCCCCTTTGAAGTCAAATATTAAAGTGCTGTTTAATGTGGTCATGGGGTGTTCATACACTGCCTTCCGACTGTATTCAGCTTCTCTTAAATACATAGTCAGGGCTGTAATTTTTACAAGTTTAGGCAAAATGCACTCTAAATACAGTATCATAGTTTCAAATGGCTAGGAAAACCATCTCATTTTGTATATCACCATTTGATATTCAGTGAAAACCTGGAACACCAGCCATCCTTTCTCTCATCGAGTGGCATGGTATCATTAAAACGTCTAATCATAGATTTTGTGAATGAAACGACTCACTGTCGAGTCAAAATGGCAGTTATGAAGCACTTATTTTAGCCCAGCAAGCCTCCAGGTGTGAAAGCGTCATTTTGAAAGCATGAGATCTTTCATTTCTGAGACAGTATATTAACACGGGGTGACTGATATGGAGCGCAGAGATTGGAAATACACCGATAAACAAACAAGCATAGAGCTAATGGGAAGACTGCCTTCTAATTGTATCCACCACATTACATTTTTTATTGTTAAACCCATTTTGATGGTGACATTTGTCATTACACAGCACACATATTGAAAGTGCACATAGCACACGCACGCACACACACACACACACACACACACACACAATCTGGCCTCGTTTCTTGAGTTTGTGTTGAACTTGTTCTATCTGTTCTTTTTATTATCCTTATTTTATCTGTGTGTGTGTGTGTCCTGTGTTTTCTGTAAATCACTTTGTGTCAAACCTGAAAGCGGTCTATCAATAAACCTGGGTTGAGTTGGTTTTACTCAAAACAATTTAAGCCTTTTAACTTTTTACACAAAACAAAGTACAAGCCTAAGCTTACTTCTCAAGAATGTCTGGCCATCATCTGCTGAAAATATCTTGGCACACAGAAATTTGCAGCATCAAACCTGAAAGAACAGAACCTCTAAAGTGAAAGGCCCTCTTGAGTCGAAGCTTCCTCTATCGCTTATTAGGTTTTGTCTGGAGGTCTTGTTGGCCTAGCAGATGATGAATAGGAGGGGAACACTGCTGGTAGCTGGGTTCAGACCACAAGCTCCCTCTGTCTCTCCTCCACCAATATGAAGTGCTGTAGTGTTATGAGAACAGGATAGCTCTTGAGGCGCTCGCCTTTCACTCCGGAGATGGTGCGTAAACAGAGCAGGGGCCGACAGCTGGGCCTCAGCAAACTGGTCCCGTTGACCTCTCAACCCCACTGTCCAGCACTCCCCTCCTCTCTATACGAAAATGCAGTGGAATTCCAGGGAGATTATCATCCTTTATGTCCCTTGTTTCGCCTGGATCAGAGCCCTGGTGAATACTACCGTCCGCAGTGGCAAATGCAGTTCTGTCAATGTTAACATCTTTACGTTGTTTCCCAGGGTCCTTGCACTGAAGTAGAGTACATTGTGTTCTAAGTTAACATACTTGGTTACATAAAGGTTACAAACTGTAAATCCTAATGTATGATTAAATGCTTCACTTATGATTGTAATCTGAAAATGTACATTTTGGTTTGGCTGAATTGCTCATTTTAAGTGGTTTCACAGATACCCACCCTATCCAAATGGGTACTACTGCTACTGTGTACCTGTTCACATGCATGGAGAGAGCAGTAATAAGAGAGTTGTCTGTCTGAGTGAGGGATTTGAACTTACGGTGAGACAGAAGAAAGAGGAGACTAGCAATTTGGAAAATTATCGCTTGAGATTGCCTGAAGCTATAGTTTTGTATTTTCTTGTATTTTCAGCCTATTTCCTGGTATAACCAGGACCTGCCCTAGGTTTTAGGGAGCCAATTTCTAGGGAACCAGTTTCATTCATAATTTCCTATATATGTTGTTTATTTTCATTTGGTTTAGTTGTATAGGGACAGATACTATGCAAGCACAATGACAAATATAACCGTTGCATTGTATCACAATGATTTGAGCTTGGATGTTTTCTTTTTTTTACAAAGGAAAACACACAATATCAATCACATCAAATTTAAAAAAAAAAAGATTAAAGAGGAGAAAGACAATGTTTTAGCTCTTTATAGCATTGCTGTGCATCTTTATGCATAGCTAACAGTAATTTGCACAGTTTGCATAGTTGCGCTCAGCATTTGTTATCCACTGATATGACCTTAAATCAGTAAACTGTTTATTGCCCCGCAGAGTATTTCTTTAGCTACTATCACTTAACCAAACTTGATCAAGATCATATTTCAACTGGCCTTTTGGTTAAGTCATATTTGGTTGTTTTTATACAAGGTTATCCCCCGTCTCTACATCTTTTATACTGAGGGAAGGGTAATGCCATACTGGAATTTACAGGGGGTGGACAAAATAACACAAACACTATATGACAACATTATATGAATACCAAATAAGGAGTGTGGCCACCCTTTGCCTTCCTCCTTCGATTCTTGCCACACAAGTCCTGCACTGTGTGTAGAGGGATATTGGATCATTCTTCAACAAGCAAAGCCTCCGGTTCCTGGAGGCATGAAGGAGGTGGAAACGGACTTCACACTCTGCGCTCCAGAACTTCCCATAAAGGTTCAATGATGTTTAGGTCTGTTGACTGGGGAGGCCATGAAAGGCGTTTGATGCCATACTGGCGTTCATGAAACTTCTCTTGAATTTGTTTAACAGTGTGTTCGGAGCAATTATCATCTCGGACCATAGGGTGCACCTGGTCCTGTAAAATCATCTGACCTAATGACGTCCACTTACCATTACAGATCCACTACCGTGTTTAACAGTTGGCAACAGACATTGTGGGTTGAAGGCATCCTTTGGCTTTCTCCACACATGATGTATCAGGATGCAGGACAATCTCATCGGGCTATATTACATTTTTCCATTGCGCAGGGCTCCAGGTTTTGTGCTTCTTACACCAGATTATGCGTCTTTGTGTGTTGGCTTTGGATACAAGCAGTTTCCAAACCCTGCCATTAATACCAGCTTTGTGAAGCTCACGACATGCAGTTGTTGTTGAAACTTTGTCACAACATTCTCAAGAGGTGCTGATTCAATTCTGTGGGCAGTTTTGAGGCCATAGTTTGTCGTGTTTAGCAACTATCCTGTTAAGTGTCCAGCTATCCTGTTAAGATTTGGAACTCAGTTGCCTTATGTTACTTTGAAAATACACATATAAAAGTGATGATTGTCAAACCTAAAAATAACACATACTGCTAATTGGCATTGCCTTTGAAATGAACTTCAAAGTAAAAGTATTTTTTCATGAGGTGTATCCATTCATTTGTCTACGCTCTCTATATGTCAGTGTTGTGAAATAAACATGCATAGTAGCATAGACTGTAGTTGATCCTTGCAGAGTAGCATTTTTTGCATTCCTCCTTGAATTTTAATCTGCTTTGCATTTTTTTTCTTCTTCATAGAAGTACAGGGAAACAATGCAGTATAAGCTGGTCAGGTCAGCATGGTGGTTTGTTTTCCATGCCAACTGCAAGGAATTAAACTGCTGTTTGAAATGACCAAATGGTTCAGTCACACACCACAGACTCATAACTTTCTTCTGCCTTTCCTTCAAAGCAGAGCGGGATGGATAAACAAACAGCCGGACATGTTGAGAGACAGAAAGACAAAACAGGCAGACAGATAAAAAGAAATTTCATGTTAGAACTGTGAGTTTACTGAAGCTTTACTTTCCCAACATTGTATTCATTATTTGCAGTACTGCCCCAAAACATCCCTCAGTATCAATATTTTTTCATTCAGTCTCTTGTTTCATTCAATCACACAATTTTGAAGGAAAGCACACTTACTTACACAACAATGCTGATTAACAGAACATTTCCCTTTTGTAGACGGCCACAAAGAGCAACTCTTAGCGTCTCTGTGGCTGAGTCACCACACAGCCTGGGCCCCATTCATGTTTTTCCCATGTTGCAATTTACTCACTGAATTAGGCTTGGACCAAAAAAAGTGTTTCAGTCCCAATTATCATCTGGCAAGGAGGGGAGGCGGTCTGACAGGGGTGGGGGTGAGATACTTAAGCCTTTTCACTAGTGCTGCCTTGTTTCCCCTGTTCCTCTCCTTGAGAGAGTAATGTGTTTCCACACACAAAAGGAGGATCTTCAGAGATATGCCAAGAGTCTGGAGAGTGTGTTTGCTGGACCTGTGAAGAGACCTCTTTAGGAGGCTTTGAGGACAATGGAGCATGGGCACCGGCCATGGTTTACTTTGTCCACGCCAAGCATTTCACACGCACCCAGGGCAACAGCCGGTCTGAGCTAAGGCGCAACATTAGTCTGAGTTATTGAAAAGCCCTTTTTCATCTTTGTCACCCAATCAGTGCAATGATCGCACGGAGGGAGTTATGTTTGGCCAACAGTTTTGTCTATTTCTTGCGACTCCCCACATTCCCTATCTACAAACCTATATGATTTTTGTTAATAGCTAAATCTGATCTAATATCGTATTTATGTTGTCACTGAACATATTTATGTTGCGTAACTATTTTTGCATTCAGAGTAAGCTTGTATGATATCGGGATGGATGCAAAACAAAAAACAACAGGGTGTCTATAATCTGATTTCACTACATAACCACTACCGCTTCTGGTCAAAGGTGTATTTTCCTTACTCATAAATGTTGAATAGCAATCAAGCAGAGATCATAATGTTACAGTACTCCTCTTCCTCACCTAGATGAATTCTCCTGAATCAATACATCAAAAGGAAGAGGGGTTTCCTAGGAGGAGTGATGTCACATCTGGAAACCCTCCCATTACAGATTCAGTATATGTATGGTGTCACATGAAATAATCATGTGTCGGGGTTTGGCATTCTCAAATATTTATAATGGTCAATGCATATACACTATATCTACTGCTTGCCGTGTCAGCCTCAACATTTGAGGCAGGTTATTAAAAAAAGATCTACCCTTTGTCTATGTATGGATATACAATTACATGAATAGATTGGTTTTGCATGTCTTCATCTGGATATCAAAAAGGGCAAAACTATATTTAATCTGATCCAGTTCACATACTAATGTGCACAGTAATTAGATTTTTTAATTTGTGATATAAAGGGTGTCATACTGTGCATCTGCTACTTAACAATTATGTGGTAAAATACCCTTTTTAGTGTAATTACATGACAATCTATCAATTTGTGCATAATCCAAATAATTCCCTTTGAATTCTAAGAACATACTAACTTTTGAAGACGAACAGGATTTCCATTTGAATTATCCACACCAGAACTGAAGGGGGAATCCAATACATCTTCATTATGGCTGAAGTTTCCCATCTCTCCTGTGTCTCCAGGCCCGGCCCGTTCCATTTGCCCTGTCACATTGTTCATATCTCAATGGCCAGGCTGGGCCGTTGTTGCTATAGCAATAGCTGGATCTGACAAGGGCCCAGGATTGCCCCTGATTAAAGTAAATGGTACCTTGTGGTGAATGTCTTTAACTGTCTCTCCCCTCCCAATTTTTGTTTTCTGGTGACCTATGTTAGATAGACATAATGGAGAATGGAAATGCATGCCTGTCTAACAATTACTGTAGAGTCACTCATTTCTGATTGACAAACACATTGAAATCACCTAGAAACACATTTAAATGGAAACCTCCCAGGTATGAACGTGTGTAAATATATGAAAGTGAAGCAGTGTGTTCCTCAAAAAGAACCTGCACGCTCAGTCAATCTTCTCTGGATATATAAAATACAAAAATTCTCTCAAATTTAGGTTTAGGCTGCAAATTTCAAATGGCATGCACACATTCTACTGTATATAACTGTACTACTGCCTCACTAACTTTAAATAAGGTAAAGACACTCTCTTCCTGCTGGAAGTGCTACATTGTTTAGATAAAAGGAGCTAAATTGTTCAGAGCAGTTGGTCTTTTAATGGCATCTTCATTCATTAAAGGTGTAGGAAACACTAAACACGTTTTTAAGAGATGTTAACTGACATACAACTATTGCTTGTGATAGAAGACAATGATATAACACACTTTCTTCATAGTGTCGCGCATATGTGGATTTCTGCTGTTTTAGGCGATAAATCGTCAGCAAAAGTCATTGTTCGTGATGATGCTAGCAGTAGCTCCGCCCCTCCAGCTAGTATTCGGACCTCCAGCTCCGGCCTCATTATCGCTCTGAACTCCCGCTGCAGGAGACTCTAGAGGGGAGAAGTCCTCCACTTCAAAGGAGCTTGAGGCAAAAGTTCCCTCACTTCCCTGTGACTCTCCATCACTCTCCATCTCTCCACTCTCCCTGGCAGGATGACAGGATTGATTTTCGGAAGTCGACAGAATTATTGACCCGGAAGGGGGGATAAGTTGACCGGGGCGCTAGTTTAGCTCTCATGTACATGAATGATGCCAGGACCGTTTCGCGGCCATTTTTTTGGCATCTTTCAAACTGTTTCAGTAGGAGGAGACTGACTGAAATTGGGGGTTTCCTACACCTTTAACCTCCATCTCAATACACAGTTATGAGAGTGCAACGCTGTGCAATTGATAAATGTTCAACATCATGTAATCAATATTGTTTGGCTTTGAATAAACTTGCCATCAAATCTTGCCAACCTGACCAATCTGGCCACAGCATGTTGGATATAGTGGATCATGATTTGAATATAAGGTGAAGTAGTATCTGTATTCAGGCTTTAATCTTACAATATTTGTAAGTATTTTATGGGTCAAAAAGATTTAATTGATAACATATGAATTCCACTTTTGTGCTCTTTGCTGAGACAATGTTTTACTGACAACCCTTCACTACGAGAACATGATTATTTAGTTATGGCTATGCCTATTCTTTGATTATGTCATGACAACTTAGCTACGGTTCTGGTTTATATTATGGTTATTTTGCACACTGAAGATGAAAGAATTGATAGTGCTATCAGAAATACAGTGTATCTCTGCGCCCTAAAGAAAGAATCATTTACATTGGGACACAATCATTCCAGGTGACATGCTTGTCAGAGTAACAGCACACCCACCTATGCATCAATCATGTGAGACAACCCATAAATACTTTGTTATGAATGAGAACCTGATAACGATGGCAGCAGCCCTCTTAAGAAAACACAACCATTGTGCAGATCTACAGATTCTGTGCAGTGTTTTCCACCAATATCGTGTTAAATATTAATCTCACACACTTTGAGAACGGCATTCCTGTGAGATCACAGTCAAGGCAACTTGTGGAATGCGACGCTAAGCCCTGAAACTGTACTTCCTGACTGTGAACAGAGGCATGCTGGGTAGGCCTACAGATACCTTTTACCTTCTGTCTCTCAACAAGTGGCTCTTGTTCCTGATCCCTAAATTACGGCTCTTCTGTGAGACCCTCCATAAGGGATGGAATTGACAAGTATGATTGTTGTTGCTATACTCTGTCTTTGATTTAAGACAACAATAGCATCGTGACAGCTTGTACAATTGGACTTTGGCTGTGACACTTACCTTTTGAAGTTCACTAAGTTCATGGGGTGAAGGTGTGACTTTGTCCCATACCCAAACAAATAATAGTCTATCCAATCACATGTTATATGTCTTGAGTGAGCATGTGCGGGCAGATCTGTGGTAGTCCTTGTGAAATATCTTGATATAAGCCCCACT
This sequence comes from Rondeletia loricata, assembly GCA_900302605.1. Taxonomy (NCBI): domain Eukaryota; kingdom Metazoa; phylum Chordata; class Actinopteri; order Beryciformes; family Rondeletiidae; genus Rondeletia; species Rondeletia loricata. The sequence goes on from OMLI01086673.1 coordinate 14,021, forward strand.
TGCCAGACCACATAATTAGCTTTTGACCTACATTTCTCCCCAAGCTTTTTGTGCATAAACTACAGGTCAGTTTCACTAGGATTGCAACTTGCCACTTCAAGGAAATCTTTAATCTCTGACCAGAACCATGCCTCTAAAGAAGACCAAGTCCTTGACAAATGTCTCACGATGTTTGCCAAACAAAAATTAAACCTTCTTTTCACAACTAACAGCTGTTTATGGTTGTGTTGCCTCAAAGCGTGTTGAGAGGGCGTTTGTGCATGACTCATTCCCATTGTACATGCTAAAAGATAACTTCTTAAGATTGAAAATCCTCCTTTGATGATGTGGGTGGACAAGTCCTTTGGATGGTGTTCCTATATGTCGTTTGGCATGTAGTTGGCATGTCTGTGTACAGTTTTGATTCACCTGTTTCCATAACATAACATAACATAACATAACATAACATAACATAACATAACATAACATAACATAACATAACATAACATAACATAACATAATATAACATAACATAACATAACATAACATAACAGTAAATGAATGCAGCACAACTCACAAACAACTGTAGTATGTCGGTCAAATTACATTAACTCAAGCAACAATATTTAAGAGAATGAATGACTCATTTGTTTTCAGCTGATTTAATATATCAATGATAACCTATTTAAGAAGTATCATCAAACTCTTTGCAGTTCTGACCTACAGGCTGACTCACTGTATTACAGTTTTTCTAATTACTTGTCTGTTTCAATGTCAAAATCTCTTAGTGTGAAGAGTCAAACTGAGCTGCAAAATGCTTATCTAGACTCTAAATGCAGTGCATACAAAGCACACAACTCTAAATCAGAAGCTCAATTCTCAGAATACACCAATCTCATATTAATACAATGTTCAGATGCTTATTACTAGACACGCAGATCACTAAATCAATTCAGCGTGTATTTTCTATCATGTCTCGTTACTTCCAACAACATTGCCCAGGTGAGTAGCACTGCAACACAATTGCTAATCACTTCACTCCTACATAAAAGGCTGTTAGAAAACCTGTATGGCTGTTTCTGACAACATGGAACAGGTCAGTGCAGGTGGCATTGAAGGTCAAGGTCGTGGACGGGGTCGTGACCAAGGCCACATGGTTACAGTAAAATAGTAACAGTATTTTTGGCTACTCTTACTGTTTTTGCTTTTGGTTTTGTTTGGGTTACTGTTACTGTAAAATAGCTAAAATAGCAATTTGTTTTCTTAGTTCTAAGACAAAATCAAGTGGAACACAACATGCTAAAATAATTTTGACTACAAATGAAGCTGTGAGAGAGTTAGATTCTTAGAAATATTAAAGTCAAGTCATGAAGTCACTAAAGTAATAAAGTCAATTCATACTGTCACGTTATTTCAACAGAATCTGGGACTACAGGTCAGTGAATGTTTTGGGGTGCACTTATAATTAATGAAACAGTTATAATTGTAAGTTCAACCATTTTTATATATAAAATAACCTTTTTATTTTATTGTATTGTAGCAGCGTTTCTACCGCAGGGGAATACACAACAATTTGACCATATCTATTCTATAACAACAATCTATATGCATCATCATAGATTATTTCAAGTGAGGAGAATCTTCCAGCTGTCCAGCTTCCTGTTTCATGACTTATTTGAGAATTTGAGAACCTTTTTGATTCATGGACGGATTTGAGAGCGTTCCTAGCTAAGTTGTTCATATCATTAGTATAGAGGATGGTATGATAATGACAGAATCTCTTCCCTTCTAACAAACAATATTATGTTCTCAGTTTTTCTGAAATGTCATCTCAAAAGCAAATGCACAACATCAACCCATACAACTCATACAACTACTACAAGAACCGATGACGAAATGTGAACCGGCTCATTGCATTTCTGTGATAATTGAGAAATTCATGACACTTGGTTGTTCACCATAGCACAGCCTACTTTTTGTACCTAGTTCGTGCGATAATCTATTATTACGTGAGCGCACACTGATCATCTGTGTAATCCCAATGGAAATTCCTCTGGTGAAGGAGGATGCAGGCCTCATAGCAGATTAATGCCATGACAATGTGTTCTGCCGGCGATGAGAGCAGGCTAAGTCGTTTCTTCATGGATAGGGAGATGTTGGGGTTCCCTGGTCTGTCAGAATGAGGCACAGAGGGATGGGAGCGCAGGATGACATGCGTCGCAGAATTCATACAGTTCTTAATGTTCTCACCGTAGAAAATAAAGGATTTGAAAAAGAAAAGACAAAGTAATTCAGACCTCTTTTGTATAAAATCCTCCAAGAGCTACTCAGCCCATGATTTCATTATCAGTCCGACTTACACTAATCCTCTGAGTGGAGTTGGCCCTTGTTAGATCTCTGTGCTTGGGTATCAAAAAACCCTGGGTGTCAATGGGTAAGAGGGACGGGAGTGTCCAATATGCCCAATGTTTGTGTGTGTGCGCGTGTGCATGTGTGTGTGTGCCTGTGAATTTGTGTAATTGTGTGTGTGTTTGTGGATGGGTGTAGGTGTGTGTGTGTGTCTCTGTGGATGGGTGTGAGTGTGGGTTTGGGTGTGGGTGTGGGTTTGGGTGTGTGCATGTATGCGTGCGTGTGGGGGAATGCTGGATGTTTGAGATCATCCCCAAACGCTCAAGACTGTTTTGATTTCCCACTTCACGGAGAACGTGAGAGTAATCCCCTCAGGATTCCCCCTCTAGAGTTCTTTAGCTGCCATAAGCCACCATTCAACAGGCAAAACCCAACATGGGCTCTATACAGCCTGATGGTATTACGGGATGATTGGGGAGGGGAGAAAGATTAATCTGCCCTGGTGGCTAACATCTCCCTGAAAAGGAACCTGCAGGGGAGCCAGCCATGGACTGACAAAATACTGACAAAGTATATTGTTCATCCTCAGTCTATATTGAATAAAACATGGTGCCACATTGAATCTCACGCAATCTGTAAAGGATTTGTAAATTGGGGATTTAATTATAAACGACTTGATTCGTTTTCGTAACAATTAAGTAATAGCTTTGAGCATTTTGTTTATCAGTCGTAAAGAGGAAATGTACTCCTAATCTTATCCCGGCATGATGGCAGTCATGCCGCTCATAGTTGCACTTCAAATGTCATATTCAGATCTCACACTTCATCAAAGTTCAAAAAGTCTAAATTCTTTAATTTTATATCAAAAGAAAATCCTATAGAAGTTAGGCTACATTTAAAAAAC
>OMLI01086676.1:0-14984 GCA_900302605.1 Rondeletia loricata
CTTGGGTCGCATAGTATTTCCCCCCACGTGCTTCCGGTTCATTTCAGCCAACAATAACAACACGGAGCAGATCGAAGAGAGACTAGCTGAGGAGGTTCGCAAATATATTCATTTATATGACACCTCATCCTCTAATTATAAAGATAGCCAGATGTCACTAAATCCATGGCGAGAAATATTCAAAAACATCGGTTGGGACACAGCCGAATGTATCCGAAAACACGGAAGTACTGTAACACGGAAGTACTCCGTGTTAATAAAGCTCGACACTGCCATCTAGTGTTTCGGCGACCTACGCCGTGGAAACCCACCAACGCAGAAGTATAAATGCTAGCACCGCCGTAGCCCCTACGGCGTAGCTACGGCATAGCTACGGCGGCGTTCGACGCAGAAGTATAATTCAGCCTTTACCCTCTGGCAGATGATTTAGGCTCCCCAGGTATAAACTTAATTGTTTTAAAAACTAATTTGTGCCCACATCTATTAAAATTTGAAATTGTAAAGGGATAGTGCAATAGTTTCTAGACATCATGACGGGGTTGTACAATGGCAGCAAATGATTTGTTATTTATTATTACCATTGATGGCACTATTTATGGATGGACGGATGTGCATGTGGATGGATGGATGGATGGATTGATGGATGAATCTACGGATGTTGTTGTTGAAACTATGTTCTTGAGCTGTATATGTTCTTAATGTATTGTCTGTTATTGTATTTTGAAAAGTAGCATTTGAGTCCAAGACAAATTTCCCTAGGGGACAATCAATTATATCTCATCTCATCTCAATGCTCTGAAGTTTAATAACACTTAATAACTTTAATAACACAAACCATGTGCGCAATGCCACACTGGAAGGTTACAGATGACTCACAGAAACACGTTGTCGATGTAAGTGGTTGCCGCTCAAAATTTTGTTGTGACTGGTCAGCTGTACATGAGCTAGCAAATATGAAATCCCATCGTGCTTTGTACCCACAAACAACATAGACGGCTGCATAAACACATACCTAGTTTAACTCTGTGTCTGTCTTCAGGAACCCAGCTCAACCGGGGGTTTTGAGTTCTTCAGAAACCGCAGCATCAGCTTGTCCCAGTCGGCAGACACCATTGCTACGGGCAAGTTCAACCTGCAGAAGACCTTCAGCATGCCTAGCGGATCCGCTAAAGGGTATGGACGCACGCACGCACGCACACGCACACTCACACACACACACACATATACTGAGGTACTAGTAGTATGACATTCTGTGCAAATCAGATGTTTGTGGGTATATTATTAAACAGATCAGTTAGAAAGAGAAGCTATTTGTTTAACAGATTCATCCTTAACTATGTCTAACAATCATTTTTGGAAGATTGCTGGTTGAAAAGTGTTTCTGCTCCTATTCGCATATATATATTCCATGTTACATATACACACTGTATATATATTCCACATCTGTGCTGGACAAGCACACTTCAGTTTGGTTATGCCCTTAGCTTGAGATTTGCTGCTGCACTGTCTAAATTGGTAACAGCAGGCTCTACTGTAAGGATTAGTTGTCCATTCAAGGGGAGATAAAGCTCTTCTGATTTATTTGATATCCTTTTTTATTACCAGCTGTCACTGCTGGACCTACGCAATCTACCTAAAGTAGACTGACTAAGCCTTCTCGTACTGAGAGGAAACTTAACTCTCTTCCTCCCACTGTACAAGTGCCAGTGAACCTAGGCCTGATGGTCATTATCACAATTAATTTCACAATTATATATTCCTCTCCCTCTCTTCATGAGGTTAGACTGTGATGCAACTCTTCCATCATACCTAATAATATCTCTCCTTTCCGCTCCCCCTTCCAGCCAAGAGGTCACACATTTCCTCCACCACATCTAAATAATAGCACATTTTATTTCTTGCCTCTCTCCCTCTTCCTCCCTCCATCCTTTCCAGTCGGGATGTGGAGTGTGCGGAGAACATGTACATTGACATGATGCTGTGGCGCCACGCTCGCCACCTCCTGGAGCAGGTGCGCCTTCGCGACCTGGGATGCTTCTCTGCCCAGCTGGGCTTCGAACTAATCGGCTGGCTGTGCCGTGAGCGAAACCGTGTGGCCCGTGTTGAGGACTTCGTTATGGCGTTGAAGAGGCTCCACAAGGACTTTCTCTGGCCCTTCCCTGTCATTCCTGTTGGCAGCCTCAACTCACCACTGAGGAATGGACGGTGTCGCACAGGTTAGTGACACGGGATCCAGGGAATAGAGGAGCGCTCTGGGAAACTGACTGCACTAGAAGTTGAGGAGTCGGTTTTCTCAGCAGTGCGATTGTTTTTGAAATGGTTCTCTTGACTTTTTGTTGTTTGTTTCACACATCAGAAATCTTAGAAAACATGGCACTTGAAGTTAGGCTGATCAGTGACTGAAGGGATATGGTAAAGGATGAACACGATTTGCTCTTACTCTCAGTTGGATGTGTTTTTTTATTTTACATAATCTTTATCTCATTACAACACGATTTCTTATGCTGTCCTTCAAAGTGCTGAGCACACGGCTCTTGAAGTCCCAGTCAGCTGACAGCCTGTTGAACAGCGACATGGACACAGCGCCCCCTCAGGCAGCTTCCAGGAACCACACTTGGCTGGACGGCCTGGAGCAGAGGGCCAAAGACATGGACACTGCCTCCTCTGCTCCCTCCCACCACCAGGCACCACAGACACATGACGCATTCCTCTCACCGCTCACCAACAAAGGTAGTGAGACCTGAATAGTTATGTCTGTCATATCCTTTCACCTCAAAAGGTGCTCAGTTATCCATAAAGGTCCGTTAGCACCTCTCATCTACCTTTGTGATGTCTATTATTTCTAGATGGTGAACTCGCTTTTTTCTCTCCAATATCCTCCCTCATGATGCATCGTATGTTTTTCTTCTTGTTCCTCTGCCTCCTTTTTTTACGTCGTCTTTCATTTCTCACCCCTTCAGTGGAGGAGTACAGTATCGGCTCGGCCACAGACCTGACGGAGACCAGCTCGGTGGTGGATGGTGATTGGACCATGGTGGACGAGAACTCCTCTACTCTGAGCCTGAGCCAGGCTGAGCTGGAGCACATCTCCATGGAGCTGGCCAACAAGGGCCCGCACAAGTCCCAGGTGCAGCTCAGGTGAGATACCAACACCAAACTTCACTTCCTGGGTTAAACAAAGTGGTCCACCTGCCCTCGGTTGGTCAAAATTGTCACGTGTAATAATGAAATTAATACAAGTCCAGCACGATCAAATCTATGTTTACCATTGTGGAGATGGGAGCCTTCTTCATAACCAGTGTTTTGGATGATTGTGTGCTTTAATCCAATGTGAAACCGAAGCCAGTGTTTGATAAACGAGGCTCATTGTGCATCCCTGTGTCCTTTAGGTACCTCCTCCATGTCTTCATGGAGGCAGGCTGTCTGGAGTGGTGTGTAGTGATCGGTTTGATCCTGCGGGAGGCCAGCGTCATCAAGCAGGTGATTGGCTTTCTGGACAGCCCCGAGGTTCCCCCAGAAACTGTGCAGAGCGTCCGCAGTGGCTTATTGGCTGTTGACTTGTGGGCCTCTACTGATTGGTGGGTTTAGCATACACACTCTACAGATGTGTATTCATTTCTCCCCTTTGTTTCTCTTTCAGTTCTATTCATTAACCTTTGTTGGTAACCTTTTCGAGCAAACCTGGTTGAAGGTGTGCTAATCAGTGAAATCACCTGGTGCAGTCTTCGGTTGGAATGAAAACCTGCATACACTCGGCCCTCCGTGGCACACAGATGAATACCCCTGGTTTAGGCAATTTCAGTATGGGACAATGATATATTATGGTGAAGAACTGATATCCAATAGCATTATGCTAACATTTTCCTCTCTTCTGTCTCTCTCCTCTTTTTTCCAGCCTGGGATACAAACCCTTCCTCAACCTGATCCGGCCCCAGCTGCAGCAGCTGATGGAGACGGCTGCCGAGCAGGAGCAGCCCGAGGCCTTCCAGCCCACCAGCCAGAGCTCCAAGCTGGGCGGCTCTGAGGGGCTGGGGGGTCCTGCCTTACCGCGGGCGGAGGACAGCAGAGGTGTCACAGCTCCACTGGGCCTGGCCCTACCCTCTCTAGAGCCCCCCGGAGGCTTTTCCAGACCCCCCTCTGAGGACTGCCCCGCCGAGCAGACAGAGGAGCAGGGAGAGGAGGAGGGGGCCTATGACTGCACCTTGTCCTGAACCCTGGAGCCCTGCTCCTCAACTCTGACCTGTGAACTTTGGATCCTCAAGGGAAAGGAGAAAGGGAGGAGGACGCAGCAGCAGCAGTGACTGGAAATTGACTTTATTTGTGTGTGTGTGTGTGTGTGTGTGTGTGTGTTTGCGCACAGAAAGTACCTCTCCTGTAGGTTCTTACTTCAATCAGTATTATCCGCTCCTCAGATCCCCTTTAGAGGCCTGTGTAGACTAGAGCCACTGTGGACACTGAGCTACCAACAGCAGAGTGACACACAGCCCGACTGGAGCAAAGACTGCAGAGCACAACCAGGGAAATGGACCAGTCTGACAGTTCCTTCTTCTAGCTGGTGTCGTTTTACCAAAATGTGCCGTTAGAAAGACGGCTACCTGTGTGTGCATGAGCGTTTCCACTTAGGGTTGTGGTGGATTGTAGTTTGTGAGTTTGGACCCCGCGGACTAGCACAGGAAAGCACCCGGCTTTCTGTTCCAAGACGGATGTTTTGTATGGCACTCGGGTGCAACTGGAAACATTGAGATTAATTTTTTTCCCACTGTCCAGACAAAAAGCTCTATTGTATCCTCCAGTTGGTGCAAACGGTGCAAGGATCAGTTCAGTAACGAGACCTTTTTGGTATATTTGGTCATGGCATCATGCTAAACTGCTGAGCATATTGTAGAACAAAGCTCTAGTCATCAACCATTTACAAGATGCACTGAAGTGTGTGTCTGAGCCTGTGTGTGCACAAGAGGTGTTTCATACTTTCATACCTCATGATTTTAAAATATTTTGTGATACCTTTTTCAATAATGTAATAATGTACCAGATAGCGTTATTATTATAATTTTTCTACCAATTATACCTTGTTCCTTTTGATTCCCCCGTAAAAACTGATCATGGTATAAATTATATGTAATTTTTGAGAAACGATAACCTTACGATTTCTGAGAAAATGAATTCTAAGAAAAATCCACTATAGCAAGTATAGACCAGTTTCTGACCACTGAGTAGTACCTCTGTTTGTGCGTACTGCATGCACCTGATAAGGGTTTAACAAGGCCCCAACCGCGTTGATGTCTGGGCCTGCGGTTCTCACAAGTGTCCGAGGGAAGTCTGAGCCAGTATCAGCCATCCGCTTGCTCTTCTCCATGTGGTCTGGTTTTAAATCAACAAGCAAAACAGATAAGAGATCAGCATTTAGCCATCCTAAGGTGTGTTGTGAGCACAAGACCCGAACCGCACGGACAAAGGCCAGATGGTCTTAGTGCAATAAAGGGTTTTGGGAGAACGGCCCCTATGATGACCAAATCGTATAACGCTTTATCCACCTCATACACTCTTACACACACATGCTTAGGGGTTTTCTGGTTATCAGTTGGTCTCTGTCCTAGAGATTCAAAGGGTGTTCTCTGCTGTCAGCGAGGCAAATCATTGATATTGTATTATTAAAGCCATCCTATTCACTAGATAACTTACTTTACTTCTCCCTTGCAGTAAGAATATAATTTGATGCACACTTTGGTGTTAACGACACGTCAGTATCGTTTTATTTAGAGTGAGGATGAGATTGATTTTGTTATTGCCTCGGCTGTGGTTGCACGGCAGTGGAGTATAGGAGAGTTCTTGCGTAATGTGACCCAGAATGTTCTATGATAAGGACGTACATTTCACTCAGTTGTGCAGTAGCACTCAGAGGGTACAGCAACGTGCATATCAAAACATTGAATCGCTTGAGACAATGATTATGATGACTAAGGATTTCTCCATGACACACGTCTTGTGTGTTTGTATGTTTTGTGTGTGGAATTTGAATGTGTATGCCACATTGTATTGAGTGTGTTAGTATGTTTTGGTGACTATGCTCACGTGGAATTGAGATTTTATTGTATTAGTCATCATTATTACTATTATTTATTGGTATAATAGCGGAGTGATAATTGGTATGTTGAGGTGTGCTCAGTTTGTTTTTATGACTGACAGTAAGTTGTTGAAAAAATTAACTTTCCCCTTGTAGTTAATCAAGTCATATATTGGCTCTCTACCACAAGCACTAAAAGGCTTATCACAAATATGTCAGTATTATATTGTGCAATGTATTGAAATGTTACTCAGCTTTATTTTTTGTTTGTTTTATCTTGCTTGATTTTCCACTTTTCCTTTTTCCCCCCATCTATTTGCTGTCACTTTTCATGATAGACCAAATTATATTTTCAGCTTAATTTTTGCTCTCTTGTTGGTGCGTACAAGATGTGTTGGGTGTGGTATCTATCGGTTCAGTTTAAATTTCGATTCTTATACGAGTCCTATGCTATAGATTGACTGTATTGTTGGAACACTCACTAGTTATGAAAAGGGCAAAATAACTATGCGGCACAGTATTGCTGTCACTAATGTACTGTTGTCACTTGGCACCCTAGTTCCAGTAGCCATTGGTTTTCTGCCTGTCTCCACTTAAACAAGCCTACACCTAAACTAGGCTGCTCTGCTGTAAGGTTTACTTGACTTGAAAACGGTAACTTGGTGAACCAAAGACTTGTTCAGAGGCCTTCTGTTTTAACTGGTTGCTTAGATTGAGTGCTTGAGTCATTAAGCAGAGGTAGAACAAAACCTCGCCCTCCACCCCCCCTCATCAGAAACATAACCATTGATGCTCAAAACAAATATTGACATCATACAAGACAATTTCCTACGGAAATGAGTATTGCAGAATTGTAACGTTTCCGTCTGTGTGGACGAGGAGCAGTTTGTTGGGTGTGTCTCGGTACTCTGTTCTCACTCAAAGGGTCTCTAGTCTCAGAGGTGGAGAGTGCTCCTTCCCTCCTATGTACAGTTAAAGTATTGCCTGTTTCCTGACTCAGAATAACCATTATTTCTTGGTCAGGGAAGGCAGATATCCTCAATGCAGTGTAAAGATACTCTCTTGTACAATTGCCTTTTCTACTCATGTTTGGTTTTCTACTTCATTTTTTTTTCTTGTACATAAAGACCAATAAATTATTTTTAAAAACAGTACTGTCTGGGTTTGCTTTATTGAGTACAGCTTTTCATTAAACTAATTTTGTGAAAATTATTTGCATGGTTATTTCCACGAGCACTTATGCTTTCTTACAGCTGGAGAAATCTTACATCTCACAAATATTCTCTACAATGACAGCAAGTGTGATCTGATCTGCTACTTGGTTGTATGTGCATACAATGAAATGGCAGAGAACATTGTTAATACAATCTTTTTCTTTTTTCTTTGGCATAGAGCATAATAGAGGATAGTGTGCTGCATAGGGGATAATACAACCAACAACATTAATGTAGTAAGCACTTTTATTGCTGTACAAGTGTTAATTTAATTCAAGCTTTTTGCATAATATAAAATCATCCTGTCCACTCAATAGGAGATGGATACCCTGTTAGAGCAACAGATTACCAAATTAATCCCAATAATCCCAATCTCAACAGTCATTTCAATCACTTCATTCCAACTAACAGATACATATGCAATAAAAAGCAGAATTCAGCAGTTCAAAGGAAAAATAGTCTATAATTGTTAAATTATAGTTAAGTCATTTTTAAAGTGTCAAAAATCAAACCGAAAAAATAAACGTTAACTTCCAGGACAAACACTGAATCAAGAGTTATAGAAAAAGGCATGGGTGAAAGTTGAAGATGTTTTAGACAACGACACAGTAACATGAGAACAACAACCTAAACAGATTAAAAATAAAAATAAAAAATTTGATACTCGTTCAACAACAGGCATTCAAGACATTTTTATTTGTATCCCAAAATATAATTCACTTTAACAGTTTACTTGTCAAGCTGATATGCAAGGTGTGGATTATTAAAATATGTATTTAAATTGGATATCATGACTGAAATGTTAAATGTGATGACAGAACCATGGATAACGCCAATTCCAAGTACGAGTTTGCATTGGATTGAATACAAACAATATACTGCGCAGTGCTTGGTCAATCTGTTGGTTTGAATTGGGTAATATTAATACAAAGTAACTAAGTTGAATTTGTCCTGAAAGGAGTTTGTTTTTCTAAGATGAGTTCTCTAGCAGCATGGTAAAATTGCTTGAGACAAGAGCTTTTAAACAGTGGGAGTGCACTAACGGCATTAGATGAGCTATTTCACAGCGTTAACACCAAGCATCGCTCTCCTCTCTCCCACAGCAGCTTCCTTTCATTTACAGCAGTTTCCTTCCATCTTTTTGCTTTTAAAGACAGACACCTCTCCTGATTCAACGGCTATCATCCCATGTAATAACCTAATAAATAAACACTTGACAAAAACCAAATAAAGTGTCTAATTTCCGTTGCATCTTGGAATGTTGCTGACCGGTCATTAAGAAACTCTGGTCTTTGAATTAGAGTAAATGGTAACATCTGAACAGTCGGTGCACAGCAAAGACAGCCAAGTACACTGTGTTCACTGCAACAACAAAAAATGCTCTTTTGGTGGTCATAAATAATAGGCAAGCTTGAGATGAATGAAATTGAACAGATATGGTGTTGATGAATACATTTGTTTTACGAAACAAAGCTTTTGCTCGCTAGACACTCTGTATAACATAAATGTAAGTACTTTCAATAAAACCGTTTTAGATCCATCTTTGTCATTTACAGTGATGACCCCTTTGGTAGCTTTTGTCTCACAGCACAACCAAACAGCCACACACAGACCGCTGCGTCCGTTAGCTCTAGGCCCTGTTCAAATACATGGCACCTTTCTTCCCTTCACATGACTTGAGCTGGACTGCCTAAACTCTGATACTGGCTTGCTCTCCCAAAAGCATACTAGTGCTAAGGTCGTCCTTGTTAGATGTTACGTCCATCGACAAAGATGACCTTTGTGCTGTAATGCGTTTTCAGAAGCCCTGATCACTTTTTACCGTCTAAAATGGAAAGACTGATTTCTCACTATGTAGAGAGTTTTGAAAAGATTGGGGCCTTCGTGGTTCAGGTTTCCTAGGATAGTTGTGCTGATCAGACCAGGTTAACAGTGAAATTCAATACGACCATGGTGTCAGACCAGAGACCCTCGATCAATAATCCTATTTTGATAAGTTTGACACGTCACGTCGGCTCCTTTCTGAGCCAGTTGGGGCAAAAACACATCAGATCATCCTCCATTCACAACCCTGTTAATTAAATATCCATGCGCTACTGATGGACAACAACAACAATGCAGTGAAAAGCCAGCACACACCTCTCGCTAGTTGATCACAGTGCAAGACACACATGGCCAGGTTGTGCAAGGAGGCGTGAAAGAAAAAGGGGAAGAAGAAAACCCTTTCAGTCCCATCAGCTTTGAAGGCTGATATCTGTGGGTCCTTTAGTGTTAGCTGTGTCAATACAACCATAGCGTCTGTTACAGAAGAAGCAGAAGGGAATACGATATATGATTAAATATAATAAGAGGAAGAAAAATCACTTAACGAGAAGTTAGCAAAATCTCTACACACGCTACAAATCAGGCAAGACCTACAAATTGGACTAAAAACCTCAACAGGCAATCAAAGTTTCATTTATTCGATTTTAAAAATCTTATAGTGCACCGATTGGTTTTATATTTTGCTTGTAGAAGGGACACAGGGAGGCCAGACATCTTGCACTGTGGTCAACCGGCACGATCACCTGGCTTGTAAGGCTACATCACTCCAAACCGGTCACTTTAAATCAGCAGTTACTTCAAGCACAGCAGTAATTTTCAGTGCTTTGCCCATCAGGTGTTACACATCATGCATATAGGAAAGAGTACAGTGGGAGTACAGCTGTTGAAGGCTGTGACAAATTTGAAGTCTAAATCTTCAATAATTGACATAAAAATGCTGTACAGCGCGGCACTTGAAAGCATTAAGACCGTTGAGACTTGTGTCCAGTACAGTAAACGTGTCTTAGGAAGCATAACTTTAAGGCATCCTTCAGGTCAGCGCTTCTCGTTTTGTGTGGTTGAAGGACACATCACTAGGTGTAACACGATGCTGGAAGAGATTCCTGCTGAGTAAACTGATATAGGACGATAACTCTTGCTCAGCTGATCTCCTAAATGCACGACTACATTCCAGAATTAGATACCACAAATCATCAACCACTTTACAACCTCATTCCCTCTCTGATCTTGCAGTAGTAGTCGATATGCTGGGATGACCAACACACAATGTGCCAGAAACCTTTTGTTTTTAAACAGATTTCATTTGTGGGTTCACCCACATCTGGGACTGAAGGCAAAGTCTTCCTGGTTCTTTCATGGTACAGCTATGCCATTTATCAGCCAAACACCTAGCAGACCTGTTAAGATAAATGTATTTTACTTTAACTAATACAGGGGTGACCTCAAAAAAATCTATGTTCGCAGAAAAGAGAGACAGACTAACATGACGATGGTGCTTCATAACATCAAAAGACCCTTGGGTAAATAGTAGAAGCCCACCAAAAAGCCCTTCTCACAAACTACATGTTAAGTTCAACAGCTAACTTTGAATTAACAATGTCACATCAAAATGCCAATGAAGTGGCATTCATGCAGACACAGACCTAATTTGAAACAAATTGAAAATCTGTCTAGTCGACTATCTAGGATCAAGTTATTTCTGTTTTATTTGTATTTATTTATTTTCTATAAATGACTAACTCGAATGAACCATTTCTCCCCAGATATATGGTTTGATCTACATTTAAGTCACCTAAAGTACCCATCAACCATAGCTGATGGGTAACTTAACATTCAAACCAATCTTTGCAACACTAGTAACTGTTGTTAGCACTGTGTCAGACACACTTCTGATAGTGGTGGTGTTAGTGGTAACACATGAGATGAGTGTGAAATGCCAGAAAACACATATTAGATCTGAGCCTGGCTTCCACAGTAACACACACTACAAGAAATGATGATGAGCAAAAAACAAGTGCGCTATAAGCTGTCTCCGGCTGCACCAATGGATAATTTTAAATTCTTAGATACATTATAGCATAAGTGAGAAAGGAACATTGAAATGGATAGATTGCGCTCCAACTCAGGTTTTAAAAATGAAGAGCAATAGTTCTTACTAATTTGACCATATTGGCACTCATCCCTGAGCTGAATAATTTGCCAGATGTTTCTGGGCTGAGCGGCGCATCCAGACACCTGCAGGGTACGGCTAATCCACCAGCTACTTCTACCAGTTACTTCTACTAGCATTACTTTGTTAATCAGTCTTGCTATTTTACAGTCTGGCTACAGCAGAGACAGTCAAATGTGCCAAATATGTCAAATTCGACATGGCTAAAGTACATATGTGTATTTCTTCTATTTATAGAAAAATAAAAGGCAAAATCCAGCCTTTTATAGGGCAGAATTAGTGTTTGCATGTATATGTGACGATATAGAGAAGATTCTTAACTTAAGTCAGTTTTTACAAGTGAAATACTTTGGTCCTTACATTGGGTTTTCAGTGTATGCCACTCCATTTTTCTCCATAATTTGTTATTATTAATAAAATTAGTAAATCAACATTATCATCAACATTTTTACATTTTTGTGTTTTTTGTTGACTCGAAGCTGTAATCGCTGCCAAAGAAGCTTCTACAAAGTACTGAATAAAGGGTCTGAATACTTATGTAAAGAGATATTTCAGTTTTTTATTTTTTATAAATTTGCAAAAATAAAGGGTCTGAATACTTATGTAAATTAGATATTTCCGTTTTTTATTTTTAATAAATTTGCAAAAAATTCTAAAAACATGTTTTCACTTTGTCATTTGTCAAAAATGAATTAAATACATTTTGAATTAAGTCTATAACACAACAAAGTGTGAAAAAAGGGGTCTGAATACTTTTCTAAGTGTGTGTGTGTGTGTGTGTAAATAAATAAAACTTTTTCATTACTGAACCAAAAACAAAATATATATCTACGCTTGAAAGTGGAATATACAAGTGTATACACCGATAACATGACATTTCCTAACAATATCAAGTTTTTGGGGGCTTTTTAAATTTCAGTGTGTAACTATTAGGCTATATGCATCAAGGTCCGATTAACCAATCTCCACCTGTGACTAACGTTTTTAATTACAAAAAAGATATTAATTAATGCTGCTGGAGACAACAGGTACGAACTCAAGTTTAAAAATAAGTAAAACTGCTATTACAGTGACAGCAAATGCAAATAATTTCCACATGAAACAGAACGAATTGAGTGAAATTGACACAGTTTAAGAGTTGCATTGCTAGTTGACACATTACCACCCAATCACCTTCTCTGTGTTAACAATGGACAGGGCTAGGGTAACGTGCTTGCAATTTTAAGTCACAGGGCCTTTTTACTGCCTCAAGCCCTCTTTACCCTGTGACTTCTGGCCTCGGCAAGCTTTAAAAGACCATTCCAACCCAAAATCATTTATTTTACTTCCTGGTCTCTACATGTTTACCTGAGGACGGCAGGTATTTGTATTTGTCGGAAATCTTAAGACATTAGAAAATACCTTAATATTCCCATCCGTATAAAATCTTAAGGACTCCGACTGTTCCTTTAAAGGGACACCTTGACATTTTGATTTTCGTTCAACAGGCACTTTTCACATTACAGCAGAAGATTTCTGCATCTGCACGGCAGATTCCCTGACAGTTACGCTAAAAGCAGATTGTTAGCATTCCTCATTGAAATCCATGGTTAAACCAAGGGTTTTAGTGAGGAATGACAATACCATACAAAAACTCTCTGCCCAAAATATAACAAGTGCATGTTGAAGAAAAATGACTAAAATTCAAAGTGTCAAAGTTTCCCATTAAGCGTGGAAGAGGGGTCAAATGAAAACCGCTCTTTTTTCCCTGTGTGATTTAGTAACTCACACCAACAAGCCCAAATAGATCCATCCGTATACATCTACAGTGCAGACAGTGGTAGTGGTGTCATCTCTTTTGCAGTAGAAGCTAGTGACACAGCTATTCTGAGAATGGCTCCTGCCCGAGTGGTTGCTGATAAAGAGAGCGCAAGGGAGGTAGACATGCAATGTCATTCATACAAAAATAATTCAGCAAGAGTGTTAGCATGAGAGAGTAACAAAAGGGGGAGGGAGTTAGCGAGAGAGTAAAGCAAGACCACGACAGACTGAGGGAGAGTAAAAAAACAGACCCTTGTTTCACCAACCCAGGAGTGACCATAGGGCTTGTGGTGGCCAGTGCATTGGTCAGTGAGTGAGTCAGTCTGTAAGTTCTACGTACTGTAGGTAAGCTTACTTCTGGCATGTCTCAGCGTGTCTTCCTGCTTGGTTAGCTACTAAGCCTACTGACACAGTGATGGGGTCTCTCAGGCAGGCTGGGAGGGAGCTGAGTGTGTGCGTGTCCCATTCTGTGTGTGTGTGTGTGTGTGTGTGTATGTATGTGTGTGTGTTTGTGTATTAGTGAAAAGGCGGCAGGCCCATCTGCTAATCCTCAGTATTGTTCCTTGAAATCTCTTCTCTCCGTTTTGGGCCCCTGCAGCCAGTAGCTCTCCTCAGTATCAGCCTCTGTGGTTAGTCACTTCCTCAGTACCGGTACATGCTGTAGGTGCTGACCCAGTAAGAAGGAAAAGCCCATGTGGGAAACCTACGGAGGATATCCTCCAGCTGAGGAGTCCTCTGGTCTTCCCCAAAGAAATAGTGAGAGGAGATGGCTACTGAGATCATCCCCTCAGGACCTGAGGGGTCTGGGTCCCTGGGAGGCTGAAAGAGAGAGAGAAGGAAAGAGGAAAGAAAGACCATCAACATGTGTCAGTACACACAATTCAGTATGTAAACACACGTGTAACACGTCAATATCTGAGAGGACCAGAGGGAATACAAGCATTTCATATTATGTATTCAAACAGTCTAACTCATAAAGACAGGTATAAACTTGGCCTGAAGATCAGAGACAAGTTCTGGCAGTAACTAATCTCATGTAGACATCATTGGCCGAGGCTCCAAGGTGCCGTTTCACATGATGGCCAGAAATCCCAGGAATGAAAGGAATGACACAGAAAAAACTCAAACTCCTGTTACACATTTGATGATCTGATAGTCTGTAAGAGATTTACACAGAATTCTAAGCAAGGACAGCAGTCTCGTAAATTTATGACACACTGAAGGCCCATTCACATCTAGAACGATAATTATAAAGATAACTATAAACCATAACGATACGTTGTTGCTCAAGCATTCACACTACAACGATCTTGTTTTATTTTGGCATGCGATTTTTCAGAGCAAAATGGAGGATGATTACTTTACTGACTTGCTTTTTACTTTACTCGCTCTCTAAAGTAACTAAACGACATACCGTATTGTGCCGAATATAAGACGGGGTTTTTTCCCTGGGAAAAAATCTGGAAAAGGGTCGTCGTCTTATTTTCGGGGTCTAGACTTTTAAATGTCATTATACATTCACAACAACAGATTGCGCCAAACTAGTGTTCCCCAAGCGAGCCACCGTCTTTCTCTCTGTATCTCCCTCTCACACACACACAGCCTGCAGACAGGTGCCACACACACACACACCACACACACACACACACACAGCGACAGGCGCCTGGAGAGATGGAGAGACACGGCGACCAGCTCGAACAAAGTGGCTCAAAAGTTGGGCAAGTTAACAAACAGCAGAGGAGGAGTTACGATGCCAATTTTAAGATCATGGTTATCAACGAAGCAGAGTCATCAAACAACTGTCGAGCAGCCAAGAAATATGATGTTACAGAGTGTAATGTTAGAAGATGGCGAGCCCAAAAAGACCGCCTTAAAAATGTAAACAGTCAGAGAAAAGCTTGCCGCGGTCCGC
>OMLI01086677.1:0-18264 GCA_900302605.1 Rondeletia loricata
TCCGCCCTTCCCATCAAATTAAACTGCGTCTTTCTCCCTAACTAATATCCCATTGGTTTACACTTTTGAATGATCCCGCCCCACATTATGTCCCGCCCCGACATCCTGTTTCAACCGGAAATACATCACATTAAGGAAGCAAGATGCTCTCAAAATGCTGTTTCATTGTGACTTTAACTCAACCAATGAGATTATTTCTGCCTTCAAAGCAGCTCTGCCTCCGAGAAATGTTTGTATAGCTAAAACTCCAATCTGCATGCAGTACATTTTGACAGTTAGATAACTTATAATAACCTAATAGTGTGCATGGTCTCAAGTTCACGGGGTTGTACATTGTAAAATGCACTACTACAATGTGCATTGTACAATGCAAAGTAAAGCAATGACAGATGTATCGAGGGAATTCTCTCTATACGTGTGTCTCCACATACCAACAAATAATTCCTGATATCCCCTGGTGGGGGGTTGGGTGGTGTTTCAGCTTCAGAGCATTTACCAGGCCTGTGTTGTGCAAGCTTAAGAGAAAAAGCTAGAGGAAAAACAGCTGAGAATAGCGCGGCATGCGGTCGGCTACCTGAGACTATTACACAAGTGCCAGCCAATCAGTGGTGAGCCGCCCCAAGCAGAGGTAAAGGTGTTAAAGAAGAAGAGAAAAGAAGAAAAATTATGCTTATTTTCTCAATGACCACAATTTCTTTTTTAAATTACATTCTGTTGTTTTTAACAGGTTTCAAGGGCCCAACAGTCATGAAACTCCACCAACACATAAATGACAATGTAACATTTCAAGTAAGAAAAAGAAAAACACCAACATTGCAGTTACATGGTTTTCCAATAACAGAAGCATATGATCTAAAAAAAATGATCTGAGGGCGGGCAATGACGAATGACACATGATCACACTATTTATATACACAATTTATTTCCCATACTTCATAAGAGAAAATAAACTAAACTAAACTAAACATCATATCAAGCAGACAACAGACCTCCACCAGGTTAAGCTCCTTCTGCCCTGTTGGCCAACAGCATGCCCAATTCCTGTTACAACCCTCTGTGATACACCTGGCCGTGGGTGGCAGGGATTAAAGAGCTATACATACTGCTTTGAGACAGATCGCTTCCTGTTATTCCCTGTACCGCCTATCTGAGAGTCAGGGTTACAGAGTAAAGGATTGCAGTTTTTTTTATAACCTTTTTTTTTTTTTTCAGGGAAGATTGACTGAGCCTGCAAGCTCTTTTTCTGCAACGCCCTGCTTCACGTTCACACAGTTACATGTAGTGTCCACAGTTAGCTTTTTGTCTCACCTGCCAAGGGCTGGTAAACAGAAAACAATTGCCTGCCAAAAATAATGAATGAATGAATGAATGAAAATGTAAAACTTGCTCACTCACTTATACAGTGGATCGAGATTGTAAATTATTGTAAATCATCATGAAGTGCAACAGAATTCAAAATACAAGAGAGCATTTTGAAGCATAGTTTCAAAGTTTGGCGCTTGGCGGGTGTTAATTTCAGACGCCGGTTGCATGTACAGTATTCACACCTGCAAGCTGCCCTAACACAATTGCTCTGAATTAAGTTCCGTGCTCAAGGGCAACTCACCAGTGGCTACTGAAGGAGAGGTGACCATTTCACATTCACTTTCCCTGTCCAGATTGTACCCAGCCTTTTTCCGGTCGCAGATGAGGCCATACTGTATATGACATTTTATAGATACATGGGGATGGGGAGGCGGGGCTAAGCAGGAAAAGCTCAATGGGTGCTACACCCTCACCCCTAACTAGATTTTCACCCAAACCACCTATTTTTAGATCATCAGTAAACCAAATATAAACATCTATTTTGTATTTTAGTTTTAGCCTGTCATGATGTTAGTCATGTTGGCTACGTGTATTTTTCCAGTATAGTCACCTCAGTGTAACAATCTAAACTCCTGAGCGTATTGTAATTTTTCTGTAAAGCCATAATCCAGGAAAAAGAAGTCCAAGATCCAAGAGACACACTGCCATGGAATGAAGTCGACAATCATTAAGGTATGTCAACGAAACCTGTCGAGCATCCAACAGGAAGACAGGAACTTAGTGAGGTCTGAGAGAAAGAGTTAGACATCTTATTAAAATTCCCAGCTTCATTCGTGCAGGTGACGTCACTGTCACAGTGTTTACGGGAAAGATTAGAAGTGTGTGTGTGTGTGTGTGTGTATGTGCATGAGAGAGAAGTGAGTGTGTGGTGTGCACTTTATTGTTAGTGAACAAAATCAAAGCCAAATAACCAAAATGCAAGCCAAATAAAGGTGGATATTTCTGAAGAACTTGTAACTTGTATCCTTCAAGGTAACCCAATAGTTACCTGTAAACTTTAATAATATCAGCACAGTAGATGAGGCTAAAAACACCACCTGACAAACCCGGCTCTGATTACCCTGATGAGCTTAAAGTCTTACTTGTATATGCGTGTGTGTATGTGTGTGCGAGTGTGTATGTGTGTGTGTGCGTGTGCATGTTGATGCACTTAACGTGACCATCTGTATGTGCTGAAGGAGAGAGGGAAGAAACCCCCAATCCGTCTTATCCTCTCAGCTCCTCGCTGTCACAAGCTCTGTTAGGTAGTCAGGACACTCGGCAGTTTGCAGAAGACCACAAAACTCAGAAGAGAACTACAGAAAAAATATAAATGTAGGCTGGACTAGTATTCAAGGGGGCCGAATGCTAGCGAAAGCCATTCGTGGAGGATTTTAGGAGAACTCAGCCCATCTAACCAATCAGGTAATCAAAGAGATCCTTTAGAAGGGTGCAGGTAGCACGACCTATGGATTCACACTTCACACTTTCTTTATAAGGTTTGTCTCCTCAATCATATTTCTTCAGAGACAGAGAATTTGTAACTTTTCCTGTACTACATTTGAATGCGAAAATGGGCTGTTCCCCATCGAAGGGAAAGTTGTTCGCGGGATTAGAAGGCCCCGGGGCTCAAAACGCTCTGTTGGTTGGAGCAGCGGCGGACACCGTTGATTTTAAACCTGTAGAGGAGGAGAACACATGCTTGAAGACTGATGAGAAAGAAAAGGAGATTCCATTACCCACCAAAGAAGAAACTTCAAGAGTGGTTGAATGGTCTCAGATGGCCCCTGACACAGCCACTGCCCAAAGCCCAAAGGACATTAAAGAAACCGAGGTGAATGTGATGACACAAGAAACAGGCAGTGAAGTCATGCAAGTGGATATGATGAAAAAAGTGGAGAAAAGAAAGAAGAATAAAGGCCTAGAAAAGAGAAGGCGAACAGGAAAACAGAGAAAGTCCTCCATCATCCAGACAAAAGTGGACATCCCGCCACACATGGTGAGAGCTCACCAGGCAGCCTACGCCTATCTGAACCCAAACATTTCCAAATATGAGACCCTGCTGGGCCTGCTGGACCAGGCCGCCAAGACTCAGTTGTCCCTCCAGCCCACGATGTCAGCTCTGGTGCTGCACTTTGAGGAGATTAACCAGGCCTTGGAGGAGATGGCTGAGGAGGGGGAGCTGATGTTGAAGGAGCACGGGGACTACATGGCCTGGCCGTCTGGGATGACGGGCCCATCTGTTATGTCAGCCAAACCTAGCACCGACATAACCAACCCCCTTGATCCACCTCCGGACCTGTTACAGCAACTGCTCCAGCATTCCACAGAGAAAATGAGGCTGGTGGGGAGCTCAGTCCGAGGGCTGGGCGACACCACCCTGGAGGAGGCGGTGGAGTATTTCGCTTCCCTCTCCAAGCTGCTGGCTGAGAGGCTGCAGGCCAAGCAGGCGGCAGAGCGGAGGCTGGTTCAGGTGCTGGCACGGGTGGAGGAGGCCGCCATTAAGAAGTCCAACCCTGAGGACTCTGCACTTCACAGTGAGGACAGTGGTATAGGGGGAGAGAATGAGTCCCTGACCGGCTCTGAGAGGCACCGACGCCATCGAGGGAGCACTGGATCTGGAAGTTGTGGGTCTGGGGGCAACATCCGTGCTGCACTTGACTTCCTCCCCAATAATTTACCCAACCAGGTAGGCCTTAACGAAGGTGAGGAGG
The DNA here is from genome assembly GCA_900302605.1 of Rondeletia loricata. Lineage (NCBI taxonomy): Eukaryota > Metazoa > Chordata > Actinopteri > Beryciformes > Rondeletiidae > Rondeletia > Rondeletia loricata. Next base: position 4,059 of record OMLI01086677.1, read on the forward strand.
AGGAAGATGAGGAGGAGGATGATGAGGATGATGAGGATGAGGATGGAGAGGATGAAGGTGAAAGGCCTAGGAGGAAGAGGTCAAATTCTTCCCCACCAGATCCCAGTCAACCTCTTTCCCACATGGGGGCAAAATACACGCAGGACCTGCAGCCCAAACGAACCCTGAAAGCCAAACCAGAATGCTCACCATCCACTGAATGTGTAAACATACTGCTGGAGCTGCAAAAGAGCCAGAGGGACCTGGATCAGCAGATGAAAAAGATGGGTGAAAGCTGGGGAAACAGAGAATTAGCAGGGCCTCGTTATAATCTGTATAGGGCTGGACTAAGACGACATTCTTTAAATGGCTCAGGAGTTGGCAGATGTGCACAAAAAGGGCCTAATCAACCCCCTTGTTCCTTACCAGTGCTAGCACCCCGGCCGCCCGGACGCCACTCTGTCAGAAGGCTGATAAACACCTTTAGTCAAGGGGTCGATGGCAGACCAGGCCAGAGCCTCGCTAATATACCACCTCATATCAGAAGGCCGAGAAAAAGCGGAACCCTTCTATTACCTGACATAGGAAATGGTGGTGAGGGGGCTTTGGTCATCAATGGCAACAATAACAACAACAGCTGGTCTGACGGCAGGGATGACCTGGATGTAGACAGCCTACCGCCTCCTCCCCCAGAGGTTCTGATGGACAATTCCTTTCAGAGTACCGAGGACACGCCAGGAGATGAGGAAGAGGCCCAGAAGGCCTCGGATCAGGGTCGCCCTGTGATAAACCAAAGGACTGCAGTCTCCCAACGCCTGAGGGCATCCGTGCAGAATGTGACAGTGCTGCCAAACCGAGCCAGCGTTACAAAAAAAGTGACTGGCATCTCGCCTTCCCGTCCCATCAGGCAGGATGCAGAGCAGCAACCAGACACCGAGCTCGATCTGGAAAAGGAGAAGGCCACCACTCTCTACCAACAGGCACGGAAGATCATCCACCTGCACAATGCAGCAGAATCCCCAGTGAAGAGAAATCAAGCCAAGCAGGAAGTCAGAGGAGCTAGAATGAGCCAGAAGCAGGGAAGCACTGACATTTATGAGGCTGAGATGTCCCCCTGCAGCCTGCCTGTGATGGCACCACCCGTCTCTAGAGTCCGCCTACCACCGTCTTGTCCCTCCGTGCACCACAGATTTCCAAGCCCTCCCGCTTTCAGACCTCAGCCCCCCTCTAGGCCCTCATCTCGGCCAGGCTCTCCGAGGGCCCTGACACGGGCCAGGGGGAACAGCGCACAAGAGATCATTCCCTCTGTGTCCTTTTGCGATGCCCGTTCAGTCTTCTGTCAAAATGAGCCACAAAACTCCCAGGCCTGGACCTCTTCCAACAGCTCCGTGTTTCCCAGGCCATGGGGGGAGGCCTCCAGGGGCAGGCTACCCACAAGAGGGACAGACACCTCTACCCGACGCACCCAGTCAGAGCAGAGGCCATGTCTGATCTCCCATCAAGAGGTTTCCAAAGATGGCGGTACAACATCCACCTAGGCCAAGGGGAGTGAACCTGTTGGCATTACCACAACAGAAAGGTAAGTAATGCTACAAAGCTGTAGGTACAATAAGGACAAAAAAGTTTGTATTTGTGTGCTTTCTGTCTTAAGGACCTCCATCATGCCAAAGGCTACCATTTACCTAAGGGCCTGTGTGCCAAAGTTATTACCTTAATAACAGAGAAAATCTATGAAAGACAAATTATAGTCAAATTTCAGAAATTGAAATAAAAGGATGGTAAGAGCTTTATGATTAGATGATTATTAGTGTGATTAGAGCAGTAGCACTCAAATAATGCTTGTTTGATCTTTGCAAGGTCATTTGCTTTGAATCCAAACAGATGGCTTCTGATTCAATCAGCTGCCTGCCAGTGTGAATGAATGACATCAGCACGTCTGGCCATCTGCATGCCCAGCAGGAACACAACAGATTCAGTTCCACATACCTAATTTATCTACCTGGAGTAGATGCCCTACTTCATGTGTAAAGTACCATTTAAATTGTATCCCCAAAAAATTTTACTGAGATAAATTGCACAATTCTTTGAAATGACTTTCAATGTTACTTGCTCTTCTCTTTGCTAATTACATTTTAGGAAATTCATGAAATAAGACACTGTCACTCTAACAGTTAAATTATAGGCTGAGGCGCATGCTACATGCTCGAAACATCATGGGTTCAAGCCTGACTCATGGTCTTAGATGCATTATGCCCCCCTAGTCTTTCCTGTCTTCACCTTATATTGTCTAATACAGCAGAAATGCCCTAAAATAATATTTAAGACAAAATCAAGCAAGAAATACTGGCATTCTGAATAACAGAGTAATCAATGTGCTAAGTACTTTAATAAGAGGAAAAGATACAACAACAAGCAAACATATCTGGAAAGCACCTTTTGTTAGGGTTGTTTTAGGTGAGGGGAACCAGTTTGTTTGGCAGAATGGTTGCTGTGTGAGATGGTTTCGGGTGGATCAACTTTTGTTAATGTGGGCTCAATGGGGTTGAAATAACAATCATGTCACAAAATGCTAACGAGAAAACGTGAGCTAAGCAAGTTGGTTGGCATTCCTTGCTGATGGACCACTGAGATTAAGTAAAAGTAGGCCAGAAGAAAGTGTGAGTGTAGATGGAGCACGACTACATATACATTTAACTATATATATATTACCAGATATCCCTAAATCCATATTTTAAAAAATACAAATGATTCATGTTACGAATTTGCAAGCAATACTTAACAAAAGGCCAAAATCAACCTGATATACCGGAAAACCGACTGATATTTCAGTCTAAGCCTACATTTTCAAACGAGAGTTTATAGACCTGAACAGCTTCTTTTTTGAAGATGTGAAGAGAGGGGATTTAGCTATTTTGCTATTGTCACCAAGTGTTTGGACAGTCTCAGTATAAGCTTTTTCAAACAGTCTTTAACTCTAATTCGAACCTACAGCCAAAGTGCACCGTTGTGTGTTACCAGCTCAACTTGCCCCTATGAGAGGCCACCTGGCCTAATCCAGAGTGGATTAGCCCTCCCACCCCACTCCCCATCTCTGCAGTTGGGCGAACTCCTTGGCCTGCTGCCCCATATAATCCACTCACTCACTAAAACACCTCTTCTCCTCCTCTCCTGCTCTCCTATAGGCCGGGCAGCCCTCTGATGACAGAAGACGACACCCAATCAGATCCAAGTGCCGTGGCAGGCCAGGGTTTCCAAAGTGAATTATAGGGAGGGAAGGGAGCGTAGAAAGGGATTATGGATTAGCAAGACTCTGAGGCTAAGCCCCTTTCTCTTTTCTTTCCCTTCCTATGATAGGAGAGGGGTTTATTCCAAGACTGTGTGTTAGATACATTTATAATACTGACTCAAGTTGTTGAGGGCCTGAACATTATTCTCCGGTCGACTTTTTTGTGTCATTAAAAATATTGTCAGAATTTGTCCGTATCAATTATTAGACGGAAATACTGAATCTATACTCAATATTGAATCTATATTCAATCTTAAATTCTGTATTTGTTGAAAGCTAATTTGCATAATCATTGGATATGACCTCTCTGTTTGGACGGTTTGTATTAGCTTTCCATCTGTGTTTGTTAAATGTGTTTTCTACCTCAACGGGGTCTCAATAAAAAAGACGTGTGTGTATTGTGTGTTTTGTCAAAAAGATTAAAGTTTAAAAGAAATTTCAAGAAGCACAATTTCCCAGTTAGACAGATAGGTTTCCCAAATATCATAAAATAACATGAATCACATGAATAACATGAAGCTTTGAAGATAAATCATATACAGTGTAACTGCTACACATCCCAGGAATGACTGAATTAATTAACTTCATAACTTAACTTAATAACTAAATTAGCTTATCTTAGAAAGGAGGCCAGGCCCTATATGGTTCCATCTGACTAAGGAATTAAAGGGATGTTTCAATTCAATTCCCACTGAGGAACTTTACGTTGATTAGTCTAATTAGTCTAAATGGTTATAGACGGCTAGGCTAAAATGAGGCTACATAGGGCTTAAAAGTGAAAGTTTAGTCGACGTCTACATCTCAAGACTATTTCTTCTGGGGTACATGACAAAAGTAAAACATTATCTTGTGCATATGGACCTCTCTGGTGCATATTTTGAATATTTACAGCTGTTTATGCATTGTTTAAATATGTAAGAATGTATTTACTGCTTGGTCTAAAACTGGGCTATACATAACCATAAAGATCCTGGGCTATATGAGAGCTAAAGCATAGACGTGACGTTGAAATGACGTCTAGTGCTCAGTGGGTCAGTGGAAAACTCGATTGTCCCATAAGGGAAATTTGGTTTGCGGGCAGTTTACACAAAAAATACACAATAAAAACACATGATAAAAAACACACAACCAATCACCACAGCATATAAAATAGAGTATATAATAGTTTATACTGTCAGCTTGATCCTAACTAAAAGCTTGCATGGTTTTAACTAAGTGATGAAGGAATCCATACTATTTTGTCTGATCTGCTACTTTTGTATGATATTGGATCTTCCTGAATTCCTTCCTCAGTGCTCTGCTGTCGCAAAAAAATAATTAATTAATTAATTTTCAACTTGGGCAACAGAGTACAGAATACTTATTGTATGTTTTTGCTGACATATGATTTTCTGGTTTCCCTTTAAGGTTAGAAGGAATATATGAAGTGAAAATCAGATTAAGAATTCGTTTCCAAAATGCTATATAGGCTATTTATTTTGATTTTGATATGAAAATGTAGGAAACTCATATTTATTAGGTTTTCTTTGTGATGGGGAAATGTGTCACTTTTCGTGCCCTGCCATTTTTATCCACTAGATAGTGCACTTTAGCTGAGAATGCAGTGTATTAATCCATCTAACTAAACATATTGAGTTTAGCTTACATTGTGGACAAGGGTGGAAGAAAAATTACATTTATTCTTCTTACAGTAGGCCTAATTGAGAAGCTTTTTGTGTACTTTTTTTAAGTACACAAAAGTATTGTATTTTTCTCATTTTACACAAAATGTAGGCTTACCATAGACATTGCATCAGAAACTGACCAACTTGTACATTGCATCCGTATCAAACCTGCACAAATGTGGAGGAAATGTTAAATTAACTAGCTAAACTGTGACATTAAATACTAAAATGTATCCATGATAGTAGCTTAGTTAACATTAGACCAAAAGTCCAATCCATGTTTTTTTGTTTATTGGATAAAACAGGGAAGGAATGAGTTTTTCTTATCTTTGACATTTCCATGATTCCATAGATTTTTCCATGGCTACTTAGTCTTTGTGCAGCATTACCAAAATTAAAGGAATGTCTCTTTCATATCAGAAATATTAAACAGTTACATCCCATTTCTAACATAATAAACCCAAGTCATACCATTGTATTGGAGCAGTCATACATTTTAATTTCATAGTTAGATCCCTATGGTCAATTACTCACTTTTATGCAGTATCTATAATCGTACTGTAATAACATCTGGGGCAACAGCTGCACACAGCTGTTTCATGAGTCTACGTTTACTGTGCACAGCAAGACAGCAAATGGCTGTGGACACAATTAGAGTGACACAGATGAGATGCTATTAAAGGCCCAATCTGTAGTGTTGAAGCATGACACCCCACCGCTGGTTTTGTTTACTGTACATACAGTAGGAATTGATTGGATTGAGGACATTTATTCGATTGAAATTGCTTGTTTGGGTGTCTTATAGTGACTGATAGTATGTGAACTTAAATCATGAGCTTTAATCATATTCTTACATACAGTTTGCAACAGGTTACATTTGTAATTTCCATCACCATTGAAGTAAACAGACCTGTATTTTGTGCTACCACAGGTTAAGAAGGTTTCCAATGGCTTATTTTCCATCTACAAGTCAAACTCTTTAAGAGCATATGTGAAATTTAGATGGTCAGTTAAGGTGTTGATTGGATCTTTAAGAGTCCATGTCTGTCCACTGACATTAAACGACATAAAACTAGCAATGCAGCCAGAGACCGAGGTGTTAGGGGACACTGCAGATACAGATCAATACACGTATTCCTATATGCCGTGTAATAGAGTAAAAATATTCACTTGTAAATAATTACACAAAATCTTTATTTATGGTCCCATATTTTTTCCCATAGCATCTTATATTTTACACTCTCTTTAGCTCCATCCTATGTCTTAGAAAGTTGTATCTTACTTGTCAATGTATATACTTTTAACAATGGTACTTTTATTTTGACATTATATTTTAACTGCTGTGCTAATATTCCCCCTCTATCCCTGTCAGTGTAAAATGTCAACAGGAGATGGAGGTTGTCTATTTGGCCACTGTATCATTGGATGCAGTTTTATTTTAAAATATATTTATCTTCAGGTATGCATTTGATTTTTTTATGTTATACTAAAGTTTTTATATTGCAGCATGCCTTGTTACAGTACTTTATATACAGTAGTACTTTGGTGCAGACCCCGTTCACTAGCTAATTAACGAGGCCTACATTGCATGGCATAGCTAATAATGTCACTAGCTTTTGTTTTTCATCTCCTCTGGGTTAGAGAAGCTGGAGGAGCATAACACGTTATGCTAGCTAGCCATTACACTCACTGTTCATGAACTGCTGTGCTAATGAGACCCTTATATTCCCTGTCTGTGTGAAACGACCACAAGAGCTTGAAGTCGGCTATTTGGGCCTCACATCATTGGAAACTTTTTTCTTTAATTTGCCTTCAGACAGATGAAATACCACCACCGCTACACAACTCGGTCACAGGTGCACACAGTAGGGGTCAAGCGTACGCAGTATCATCCCTGCAATGTCCTGTACATTTCAGTGAGCCTGTAGTAAATCAAATAAGAAGCAGTGTTGCATGAAAGAGCAGCGTGTGTACCCAGTGGCGTGCCTCTCGGTTGGCCCTTAGGGGAGGCGGGGTCGCCCCCCTCAACGTCTCCTACTTAAAAAGGCTCCCATTCCTCTGATTCTCCCCACCCTCGTCCAAAATGATTAACGAGCTCCTTTGTTGTGTGTGGCGCCGTCAACCTCAATACCTGACGAGGCTGTGAGATGAAAAGGAAGAGAAACACAGAGACATGCGGCTGTTTAGTGCTGCTGTCAATTTAATCTCGGCTGCTAACTGTGAACCGCCATGCTGAGGCAAAGCCAGCACGCTCAAAGGGGTCGGTCGAGTGCCACAGTCAATTTGAGGACATAGACCGTGACATCAGTGACATCGCCCGATATGATCCGAAGAAACTGCACTGTGAATGTAGTCTACTTCTTCATGGGTATAAATATCTGTTTTTCCTGTATGCTACGCATCACGGCAGGGTGCTTTACTTTTTCCCAGCCACAGTGACTTGCAGCATCAAAGTAGCTCGTCCTGAAACAGCACAAACTGCACTTTGTAAATATCAAATTTTAGTTTTATATATCTCTATCTGTTTTGCGTAGCGCTTTATATCTGGCAGCAGAGCAACAGTGTGGCAAAAAATATTTATTTGGTTGAAAAGAGGGTAGCTGCTCAAGGAGAAGCGTGCGACGGATGATTTGGAGGGCGATTCAAAGTCGGAAAAAATAACAGTTAGTCATCTCGGCCCGCTGGACTGACAACCTGTAATGTGAAAACTCAGCCAGGCAAACAAACACAGAGGATTTACACACAGCAGAGCGTCATAAAGTAGAATATTCATCAAATCAACGGCAATTTGATTTAACTGCTGTCAGGTCAAAACCTCGTAACTGCAACCGTGGTGTCCATGAAGAAATAAGGATTATTTTCTTTACTCCTGAAACCCCCTTTTTTTCTGATACATGGTTTTTATCTGACAGTAGAAGAATTGCTCTTAGTCTGTGGGATATAAAATGTGGAACAGAGAGTTCCTGGGTGTGATGCCTGAGAATACAATATATCTGTCTGCAGCAGGATGTTTTTATCATTTCAAAAGTGGCATCCATATGAATCAGCTGAACTGCTGACCCGGAGCTTTTCCTATTATCAGGCCAATCTCAAGCTAACATGTGCGGGTAATAATTTATCAGTTCCGTGTTACGTGTGGAGGTCAACAAGTTGTTGATGTAACTAAATCTCTGTCTGCATGCCTGCATGCTTTCTGCTGGCACAGCAGGGAAACAGTAGAAGACTACTTTACTGTCCAATTTACACAAGATAATCTGAATTTGTCTTCCCTGCTATAGACACACAAACAGACACACTAACACTCATAGCCCCTTACGAATGCATTTAATTGCAATGAAGGTTCACCTGCAGTGCAGCAACTTGGGATCAGTACCTTGCTCAAGGGCACTCTGGCGGTAATGACGGGCACCATAGATGTCACCAGCCGCCCTCTAGTCACCCGCATGCAGCTGGAACACATCCTCCCGTCAGTGCCAGGGATCAAACCAGCAACCTTCCTTCTTACTGCCCATCCTCTCCATGTCTAGGCCCTACCCTAAGGGCAGCAGAGAGAGCAGGTGGTTAGAGAGACCACCCTGCAACCGGCAGCTCACAGGTTCGATTCCCACAACAGCCAAGGTTTCCATCCCTGTCAAAGTGTCCGTCAGCAAGATCCCCTGATCCCCTACCTGTTACAGGGGTGTACTATGTACTGTAGTAGATGCAACATCTAATAGGCTTGAAAGACTTCTCGCTGTTGACAGATTTATTAACAGATGAATGCGGTCAGCAAATTCACACAACATATGCAGGGTGTGAAATGTGCAGTGCTGAGTCTCCACATTATTCGATTTACAGAGCAGATTTGCGAGTGTGCATTATTAGCTATTCACATGACCAAGTTTACAGATGGAGGCAACAAATGTACAGAAATGTGTCCCGAAACATGTATCGGCTCATGTACAGAGATATGTACAGAGATATGTACAGAGATATGTGCGTAAATGCAGATCAGACTGTGCCGAGCAGAGTAATCCAGAGCACAGAAACATAGAAATCAGTCCAGAGCAGTGCATAGACACAATGCAGGCACCCAGCCTTCAGTTGGCTGAGGCTGAGGCCATTTTGGCAGGAAGCATTGTGTAGCCGGAGGGCAGCCAGTCCAATCTGTTGTTGATATAAACCCCCAAGAACTTGTAGGACTGTAACGCCGTCACATCTTCCCCCCTGGTGATGGGTATCAGCTCCTTTGTCTTACTGATGTTGAGCTGCAGGTGGTTCTCACTGCACCACACAGAAACCTGTACTTATCCTCCGTGCCCTCACTAATGTATCAACAATTGAGACGTCATCAGAAAATGTCTGGACAAGTTGCATGACCTCAAGTTGAATCTGACGTTTGAGGTATAGATAGTGAACAAAGAGGACAGACTTAGGTTTGAACAGTAGAGGACCCAGGATAGAACCCTGTGGAACTCCAGTACATACAGGAAGCATATCAGAAGTCATACCATCAACCTGCACACATTGTGATCTATTTGTCAAGTAATCATTAAACCAACCAATAGCTTCAGATGAGATACCCATACTAGACAGCCTCTGTAACAGAACTTTTTTTCCCACATATAGTTTATGAGTCTGTCATTTCATTAAAGCCGTAACAAGCATGGCAGTTAACTTGTTAAGTATGAGTAACTATTGTTATCCACAGCATATGCACAGTGTGTTGAGAAAGGTCTGTGTTGGTAGGCATTGTATGTTGCATGAAATCATGCTGCATGGCTCCTTAAAGACTTCCCTTAAGGATGGGAAGGAGAGAAAGACAGAGACAGGGAGAGACAGAGAATCAAATAAAACTCCTCTTTTCTCCCCCAGGTTGATTCCAGTTAGAGGAAGAACAGCCCTGCTGTCTCACACCACCACAGGGAACTGGGAGTCTGTGGATGACGAAGAAATATGACAGAATGCTTGGTGCTGATGCAGCAGCTTTTCTTGGTGGAGCATAGACAGATCCAGCTGTACTAGAGAGGATACTCATATTTTTGTTTGATGCCAAATGTAATGGCGTATGTAATATTCATACTCCTTGTCTGCCAGGGGAAGAAGCACAAAACTAGAATAATATCAAGCATATGAATTGAGCTGATGGGTAAGATGCTGTTGCTAAACATATTCAACATCTTTCATGGTAACTTCCATGGGGTTAGTGTCATTGTAGTCATGCATTTGAAGCACAACAAAGGACTAAGCTAGTAACTGGATTTGACCATGCTAATTATAGGCTGAATCTGATTATGTTCATTATGATCTGCTTTCAAACACAAGACTGCTAGACTGTATGCAGTGATCCAACTGAAAGATATTTACTGATAATGCAACCTTACTTTTGGTTGCATGAATCAAATAACAACTTGTCTGAGAAAACTCTGGTTCATTTCTAAGGTAGTTACTTAGGTAGTACTTACGGGGTATTCAGAGGTATTTTGGCATTGACATATGGAGTATCCTGAAATAGTGTGGAGTGCTCTGAGGTAGTCTGAAGTGTTCGCAATCTCATCTTTCTGAGGTGACTAACTGAGTGGTTAAAACAGAGCAAGTAAGCCTGTTCTAGTTCAAGTTCAAGGCTTTAATGTCCCTAATGGGAAACCTGACTTAGGCAAGACAAGGCATACAACACAATAGATCATTACAATAAACAAGAGCTAAAGAACATACATACATTTTCCTATTCACCTGACTTGCATGTCTTTGTACTGTGGGAGGAAACCCAGGCGAACACGGGGAGAACATGCAAACTCCGCACAGAAAGGACCAGGGCTGAGATTAAAAGCATTTATATATTAAATAAATACTGAAGCATACATGACAAACCTTGATTTCTGTTGAACGCTGGCGGAGAGGTTAACCTGGTGCGTGTCACATGTAGAAGAGTTTTTAGACTTCGGTTGATTGGATATCTGTCGGTTTATTGAAATAGTATAGGGCCAAAGTGTCAGAAAGACATTTGTGTTCCAGGATGTTTGCCCTTGAGCAAACCACAGAGCCTCCTCTTGCTGATTGGATTCCTCAAGTTCATTTTAGGTCGCGTTGACACCAAGCATGTTTGGTGACAACTGTGTCCCACATACAGCGGCATATTTACAGCTGAGCGGGATGCAAAAGCCATATTTCAAGGGATGATGCTGTATATTTAGTGCTTTTCTTACCTCTAAGGAGATGAGGTGGGCTACAACTCTCAGAGCAGCTATTAGTATTTGTTTCATAGACACACATGCAGAAGTGGGGAGGGAAAACACAACAAATGGGTACATATTTGTTGTAGATGGTCTAAGTGATGTCTCTGAAGTTTTCCTACCCTGCAAAGAAAACAAGAAAACAAGCTGAGTGCCCTAAGTTATGTCTGTCTCCAAATGTTAACAGCGCTGCCTCAGCTTTAGTTACTGTAAGCCTAATGCTGCGGTCTCAGTTTGTATGCACATGACATGAATACACACAAGGGCTGTGTGTCTGGGAGTGAGCTGTAGCTGTGTTGCTGAGCGTTATTTTGTTCTGACACCTGGGCTAATTTGCAGGTACAGAAGAACAGAACAGCGTCCACTCCAAATCTGTCCTCCTCTGTCTCCGGAGATTCCAACCAAACAGCTGGAGAGTAAAACAAGTCACTTTGTCCCTAAATAGAAAATATTGTTTTGTTTAAACATTTTGGGAAAAAGTAAGCCTTAGTTCTTCCTGAAATTCCCGGAGGCGGAGGTGCTCAGAGCTAACAGTATTACTGCTGCAGGTGTGAGTGTGTCATCCTTCCTCCCCCCAGGCCAATACATCAGATTGTGTTCTTGGTCAACTTGCTGCACTAAGCAAGATTTTTATATAAAAATACACCCGTCTTATTAGCCTATATCACAAAGTGGGGGCTGCAAAGAGAAGAGCATCCCATCCCCTGTAATTGAGACCCCATAGATTCGCCCTTTTTAGCCCAAATGAAATTCTGGTTTTGGGTATGGACACATCCAGAAATACGCCTCTCTCATCCCTTTGGTATCCTTTGGTGTGAAGTGACGTGACTGGTAAACAGGAGTGCTGTGTGCAGTTTACTGACGTTACATTACATGATTTCTGGGTACCGAAGGTCACATTTTTTAAACAGTAATCTCTGCCATTTGGAGCCCCCGACAAAATAGGGTTAAAAACAGGTTAAATTAGGTTTCTCGGCTTCTTGTAACAGTATGGAGCTAGAAGGTCCGTGACATTTGGCCTCCAGGAATTAAATAAGGAGAAAGGTGTATATTTATAGCTGACAGGGGATGCAACGGTTCGCTTTCAAGTGATGATGCTGTACGCCGGTGTTTCCCCAGCTACTTAATAGATGGGGTGAGCAGCATCCCTGTCAAAGTGTGCAAATACAACAGGTCGTTTTATATCCAAGCAATCTGATTGGTCAAAGACGAGGTAAAACGGTGCTTGTGATTCCCATAAAGCATGGCTAGTCGTGCTTTATTGGTTGCTATGCCAACTCTTGTGGTAACCATGGAGCAACCGTTCTTGTTTTCTTTTTTTACCTCCTGTGTCTTATTAATTATTGTGCTGGATTCATGTACTAGTGGGAAAGTCAGACATCCGGGACTCCCAGAGGTTTGCACTCCACCAAGTGCCGTCTACTTTATTCTTATGTACGTATACCACTTTGAATAAAACCTCTCAGACAGTACATATTTGTTGGTAACCATCAAATACTACATGAGGATGTGATTTACTGTGATTACCACGGCACTACGGCACCTCATACCTATTGCATTACACTCATAATTACAGTAAAGATTCCCCTCTCAGGTATTATTGTTATAATGTGAAACAAGACACTACCCACTCCCCTAACTTTTCCCCTCTGCTCTGCTGAAATTCATACATCTGGTGTGTCTCAGAGGGATATGCAGAGAAGGAAATGCATAATTACACTGTGTGATATGGAGATGGAGTTCTCCTAACCTGCAGCTCTTCACCCAGGTGCACTGGATCATCTTAGTGAAAAATTTCTTGTCAAGAATGTGATTTGTGATCGATTGTAAATGTCTTAGTACGGCATTATACGGCAGATAGAGGTATGTCAAACAGGAACAGACACTTCACTGAAAAACACCGCCCTTCACTCATATCACACCGTTATTTAAATTGAATACGTTTGAAGTTTGTTCTCCGAGCGATGTCATTTGAGGGCGATGAATCCCTTGTTGTGTTAATTTGCCCCAAGGAATTATGTAGATAGAAAGAGAAATAGAAATGGCCCCAAACCACAGTCAGGAATAATGCTGGGGATGTGTAGTTTTACAATTAATGAGTGAGTGGGATTGTTTGAGAAGCGTCAAATAAAATATCTGATGAACTAATGAGAGGACAGAACATCTTTGTTGTCCTATTAGTTACACCCGAGGTAGAGAGAAAATCCAGTTCGTTTACATCAGGGGTTTGGTGATTTAAGACTCCTCTCTTTTAGGGCGGTGTTGAAACAGGCAGCTGCCTTCTGTTAAGCCTTCTGATCCAACAAACCTGTATGGAGTGCAAGTCTGCCAACAAGTATAAGAAATACAATACAATACAATACAATACAACTTTATGTATCCCACATGGGGAAATTTAGAGGACGCAATTAAAAGTACAAACAATCATAAAAAACTATTAACATTAAACAAATTGTGCTATTGAGGTGCAGAGTGCCAGCAGTGTCTTTCATGCTTTTGTAACTCTACTGATTGTTGCTTAGTTAGATCTAGTTTGACTCATTTTCTGTAAAGTCATTTGAGACATGCTTGTGGTAAAGGGCTATATCAATAAATGAACTTGAACTTGAGGTCAGCAGTCAAATGCATATAGCAAAAATTGTCCAGTGTTGCAAATCTTATTTGAAATGTTTATTGCTTCTGGTACAAAGGTAGTTTTCCTTCGATTTGTCCTGCTCTGGGAAAACGCCGACCTGATGGGAGGTTGAATTCGTTGTGTAGTATGTGTGACTTGTCATTTAATATTGCCTGGGCCTTTCTCAAGAGTAAAACTCTGAGACTGTTGATAATAATACCAATATTGGTATTACTTTTGTCATTTTCAAAGCCATAACTTAAAGAGTTAAGTATTTTTCTGTTCTTACAATACCTTTCCACTGGTTATTACACATTACCCAATATCGAAATATATTTATATGACTTTGCAGATGTAGATATTATCTACTATAACTATATTTATGCTGTAGTTCAACCTTGTTTGTAAAACTACACTTCCCCAACACTGGTCCTCGATGATGCAATGTGTC
>OMLI01086678.1:0-11297 GCA_900302605.1 Rondeletia loricata
GATTAGGTTTGATTCAAATGAAGTATGAAGTTTCATTAAAATGTAGTAGGTGTAACATAGGGCAATATAGGACAAATTGACATAAATAATCATACTTTTACATTACTATTGTGGGTTTAATGAAACATAATTCATTAGTTGAATATTCACTGTTTCCTTAGCATGCCAGTTGTAAGCATGAGAAAGTCATGTAGGCCTACTTTGACTGTTGGCATTATCTGGCTTGTTATCCGGCTGAGAGCTGTCATGCTTCGCCCTGTAATGCCTCAGCATTGAAGACGTATTGTTATTATACGCCAGCTGCTGAGGACACAGCAAGCACTGGACCTGTAAAACCATCAGTTTGCAAAGTCAGTGATCATTTGAATGTGTTATGTTATTTTACCCTTCCATTAATAGTCTGCATTTTACCGTAGGCCTACACATCAAGGACAATAAATGTTTGTTTATGTTGTATTTACCTTATTCGGGGGCATCAGTTCAAAATGTTCCCACACTTTAGATCTCTTCCTTGACTGCTCCATCACGGCACACTGTAATCTGATCCACTTTTCACAACAACGACAATCCAATACACCTACTACTACAACCCACAAGAAATGGATAATTTCTGGTGTTTAAATAGGGAATCCCGCCAAAGTTTCTAAAGCGCCAACCTGTCAAACCAAACCAAACCACTCACGTGATTCACTGACTGAATGAAGCAGCGCTTGCTTCAAACGTCATACGTCACGTGATTATTTCCGCACCAACGCAAGCATCGGCACACTGGTTTAGATACAATTGTCTAGCGAGTTCAGCGCATGCCTCGGAGCTTCGGTGTCAGACGTAACATCACTAATGATGTCACAATGTGATGATGTCATGATGTGGGTGTCACGATGTGATCACAATGTGATGATGTCACAATGTGATGATGTCATGATGTGATGATGTCATGATGTGTGATGATGTCATAATGTGATGATGTCATGATGTGATGTCATGATGTGATGATGTCACAATGTGATGATGTCATGATGTGGATTTCATGATGTCACGATGTGATGATGTCATAATGTGATGATGTCATGATGTGATGACATCTTCAGACTAGCCGACCAATGGTGTAACTTCATCAGTCAGTCAGTCACTCACTCAGTCAGTCAGTCACGGACATTTGGATTTCTAGGGCTGGACTCACTCATCCAGCCAAAAATGCTCTTTCAGTAGAACACAAAGCTGCTCATTATATATGCATGGTGTGACAGCATGTTCTTGCTACACTGCATTTTGTGTCATCATGAAGTGAAATGAATAAAAATGTCCAGCTGGATTTGTCATACATTAAATATTCAAATAAGTTCAGCGTGATCGTGAAGTAACAATCTTTCTCTGGGCATGGTCAACTTCACAAGCATTAGGCCTACCATTAGGCCTACAAGACAGAGTGAATAAAGATTGTTTCACGGCAGTTTGTACGAAAACAACAAGGCATAAAGCATAAATGTTTTCCCAGGTGAGAGAGAGAAGGTGTCGGCCTAAGCACAGTTGGTGACTTTACTTAATGCTTCAGTGATTCCCACCATGCTGGACCAGCCTCCTGGACGCCTGAGGCACGTCACCTCTGCTCTGATTACCTGCTGCTGCTTTACTGTCACTCAGAAAAATCTCCCATCCCTTAACGCGTCATGTCAAGGTGCCCTTGAGAAAGAGACTTATCCAGCAACTGCTCCAAAGCAGCCATGGTCAATGGTATTATGAGCTCCTGATTCTGCTAAATGTGTTGGGTCTACGGTCAAAGTCATTGCCACTAGAGGACGCTAGTGCCACATCGATGACTTTCAGTGATGTTATGTAAAAAAGTGGCTGTCATTTTTAGATAGAGCCAATAGATGCCAGCAGATCATAACAAGCCACTGTTGGTCAGAGAACAAATGGTGTGATAGGAAAATAGATTATATTTTAATAAATGTCATGACATTTCAAAGTACATATAGCGTATTGTCATATAAAATGATTAGAACTTGTTTTCAGTTTTCTCAAGGCATTGTTTTGATTTGTGCACCAGGTAACCTGCTGTATTTCAACCCACTGGAATAGATCCAGTAGCCTACAACATATGTATATGTATATATATGTATATGCATAATACCAGTCCTATATTACAAGCTGGGAGCGCATGTTTCTAAAAGCATGCTTATAGCTGTGTTAAAACACAATGGACAGTTCTGATTGGCAATCTCAGCTGATAGCACAAATTACATCAATAATATGAGAGTATAATGTTGAAATATCCATGATGCTGATAAAGCACCCTTGTGTTTCAGAGATGATGAAGGCTCAGATCTTGAGCGTCCTACTTTCTGAGGCAACTCACTACTGATAAAGTGGATCACTTTCTATCAGAGAGGCTTCAAAAACGACGTACTTTCAATTTCACAGTTCAATTTTTGATAAAGGATCATATTTCAAGTTGCACTAGGGTTCTAAAATCAACTGTGACTTGCTGGGCGAGCAATGATCCAAAAAGGGAAAGACTACCGGGATTGAACATTTCAAACACAGTTCAACCTCAACTATACATTCATTTTTAAGGGGCTAGGGACTATAATGTGTAGAGTATCACTGCCTTGTCAAGATAAAAGACCTTGATATTATATGAACTGTTTACTTTGTTTTCATAATCTATAGCAAACCAACAAGAACAAGATACTGTTTGTGTCTGACCCATTTCTCTATTCAACCCCTTATCATGCCAGATTACATTTAGTTTACAGTAATGATGTGGTAAAGAGTTTGAAGCACCAGATGGTGGTTTGAGGCTGGTTGCTGTCACTAGGTGAGCCAGGCAGGGAGCTCAGCCAAGACACGGAGGCTGTCATGTGTAGTCTGGAGATAATGAGATTTTCAGTGATTCAGATTGAAATACCTTTAGAGAGAAAACCACCGCTCACCCGACCAAAGAATTTCACTTAGGTGCTGGAAGTATCAAGAGTGTCCACAAAGGGGAGAAAAATATCCGCACACTAAGAGTTCATGCACATTTCACTGTAATACAGTCAGAACTCTGGCGAAGGTCTTATTACCGAAAGCTTGCTGTATTAAGGTGAAATTTGTATGAACTCTTAGTGTGCGGATATCCCCTTTGTGATTCAGGTTGTACAAGAACAGTTCATATTTTGGGAAAAACATGAGAATTACAGAACTTTACATTCAGCTCCCATGCCTCCCACCTTGCGGCATCTTCTGCCTGTTGGCCTTGAGCGAAGAGGCTCATAAAACACTCAATGTTCAGCCAGCTGCAGGTTCATGTGGATTTACAGCCCATTTGGAGGTGAGCAGGTTTGTAGGAAACCTGTGGCCTGAAGAGACTATTTACATGTTTATGCTCCATTCATGGCTGGGTGAGCAAAGGTCAGGGTGAAGGGTCTTTGGTTTACCACTGTAGTTGACCGTACTCATTGTTAAAGAAACACTGACACGTGAGTAGAAAGGGAACCCACCCTCTACCCCATCTCAATGTGTCCTCAGAATGTTTTTGAAATTTTTTATATAAAATTATATAATCGTTTAAATTGAAAAAGGATTAAATGTCCACAAAAAATAGGTACCTAATGCCTTCCATACATTGGAAGACCGTCAAAAGATCACTTTCCCTTGGCCTTTCCATCCTTGTAATGCTCCAAAAGCTGCTTTGCCATCTCACAGTACAAGAACGCAGATTTCCATTTTTTCTATAGCCTAAGTAACAGATTGTCTGTTTAAATACATTTCCATTTCTGACCTCTATCTGCATTTGGTTTATTTCAATATAATATTAGTAATTATGTAGTTTTACTTTTGGTACTTAAGTATTTTGAAAAGTGAAATTTTCAACTCAAGTAATATTTGAGATGATAACTTTGACTTTTACTTCAACTTAAGTACAGATTCTGAATACTTTTCCCACCCCTGCCTCAGACACAGCCATCACTTGTCTTCTTGTATGTCACGGTGAGATATTGCACTCTGACAAGGCACTGCTGCACCCACACCCACACGCACACACACATACACATACACACACCTGCTATGACAAGCGTCCCATCCGCTCTAAACCAGATTCTGATGCTCTGTGCATTTGTGCTTGTGGATGTGCATGTGTATGATTGTGTGTGAGAACCCTCTCGGTTGAATGAGTCGGGGAGAGGAGGGGGATGGAGAGAGTAATCAAGCTGAAAAGATTAGGGGAAGACGAGCTGCTGAGGATCTATGGGAGCAGACACTGGTTACGTAAACCCTAACCCAGTTCACTCTGCTTTATAAGACTGGGACTAGGACTGGGGTGAATTATTGTGTTCAGACTGAAATGAACCAGGCCATTGATTATCTGCATTCATTGTATACCACCATGATGTATTGATTCAGTTCACTTGACAATTGGTGTCAAATTATTCATTGGTTTTCAATCGCATTGTTTCTCAGTGTCAAGAAGAATGAAACAGATTGTTTTCTCAAAGTAAACTCATCAACTAATTTAGTGTGGGAGAGTCATCTATATCATTCTCCTAACCTCTGATGGAAAATGCTAATCATCGTTATTGAGTAAGTGGTCACCTTTGTTAATTGCTTCACAGGTGGTATTGTGGGATTGGTGAGTGGAATGACAGACTACACAGCATATATCTGGCCCAGCCCATGCAACCCTGAAAGTGAAGTGTTTACCTAAGATTGGTTTCCAGGCTTTTCCTCTTTGAAAACTGTCATGCTTTTTGATCAGAAAACATGTCAGATATACTGGACTGCATTCAAGGCTAAACACACTGTTTTGATAGGTGTGTTTTGGTTTAGCATGTGCCAGGCATGGGTGAGCCTCGTGACTGCTGGACTGGACTGTTTCTGTAGGTCTCTATGACAGGAGCAGGAGGCGACATGGAGAAGAAAGCTCCTTACAGATCTGGGGGAAAAGATACAGGGGGATTTTGATCAAAACCAACGAGGGTCCAAATAGTAATGCCACAGCGCTCTGAATACCAATGACCACTGACAATGGTTCCCTCTCCACCCTTAGCCCCTCCATTCACTCCTATTAAATGGCAGTTTATTCAAGTGGCCAGGCTGTTGCATAACCTCCCTTTTGCAAGTCTATATGTGGGCCCTGGGAGAAGAAAACATACACAGTTGTAGGGAGGAGAGGAACAGAGTGCAGTTCCGGGAAAATAAATAAGAAAACAAAAAAGGAAAGAAATTGCCTCTCTCTGACGCTGCAAATTAATGGCGTGACCATGGACACTGGGACTTAGTTTGCTGGTCGTGTGGATAGCATTAATGCTGTGGCAGTCAGATCAATCAGTCTTTCCTATATCAACCATTAACAAAGCCGATCAATCTTGCTTTCAGTTGCCTCAGTAACGCTCAGCTAC
Organism: Rondeletia loricata; assembly: GCA_900302605.1. Lineage (NCBI taxonomy): Eukaryota > Metazoa > Chordata > Actinopteri > Beryciformes > Rondeletiidae > Rondeletia > Rondeletia loricata. Next base: position 5,385 of record OMLI01086678.1, read on the forward strand.
CACGCACCCAGGGAATGGTTATGCCTGGTCCTCTCCACCTCAACTGGGTGTCTTTGACCTGTTCTCTGCTCTCTGCTCTCTGCCCTCTGTTATCCTTTGCATGCGGCCCACTGTTTATGCAAACAAATCAATACACATACCAAAAATAGAACGGTATTGTGCTAATATTTAACAGTGACTATACCAGTCAAATATACAACATGGAAGTCCAACAAGCCACGAGCATGGTATACATATTTATATACGGTGAGTGAACTGTGTACTGTGAGCCTTGGTGCCGGGACTTACACATGAATTGTAGAGCCGTGTGAACACCTTATCATTGGTGTTGTGACGTGATACTGTACAATGCCTAACAGGAGATGTTTTTCATGTTTTGTGTTTAATGAGACAACTGTGTGCTATGATGAAAGAACAAAATGTGCCAACTGAATATCATGGGATTGTCCTGGGGTGCAAGAGGGTTGGTAAACAACATGCTGTACCGCTTGATTCCAGCAGAGGCCTCCGTCCTTCAAAGAATTTCAGGGACAATGAATGAAAAACAGATTTTGTCCCCCAAAGCAGACCGCTTCAGACCAGTTTTTGCTTAGTGTTCCACAGAGAAGTAATATTGTCATACTCTGTGAAACTCAAGATTAGACTATGTCTGTCTGTTGAAATACCACACACAGGCAACTTGCGTAGTGTGTTTTCCCAGTAAAGACACTCTTCCCTCATTGCAATACAGTAAATGGCTACTTATTGTACCTTTGTCCCTGTATTGCTGTTACGTCTGCTTTTGTGGCTTTTAATGCTATGATGATAGGCTGCTATAGGGGTCATATCAGTGGAGAAAAGACCAACGGTAGTCTTGTACTTACCTGTGTACTGTACAATACACCGCTTAAATATGTATTGCTTGGAATAATAGTGATATGATCAGTAAGAGGAGACTCTTGTGGAATGACCCTTGATTAAATTAAAGACCTCCTCTCAGCATCCCTAAGCACCTTGTGTTGTGTATCAGGTACTCACTAAGTCTCCTTTAAATGAATAATGACAGGCTGATCTTTGGTGGACTCAGCGTGCCATGACAGAATACCCACCACACAACAGACTACCAACAGCCTCACCAGAAGCACACAACACTGATTGAAAGTCCTTTTCCTGCTGGAAGAAAAGGCCTGATTTAATAGGTTGCTGGTGGACTGTGGCCACCTGTGGAAGAGAGGAAGTCCTTCTCGCTGTGCGTCCGACAGGCCGGTTTTTAATGGAGAACCGGTTTGCCATGGCAGCGCCGATCAGCACACACGGCACTGTGGGGTTGGCCAGTCTGTGTCAGCACTCATTACCATCCCCAACCTCATTGGATCCCTCTTCCAGAGTCCCTTAGAAATACATAAAAGGGAGATGCTTTACACTTTAATGACACTTTCCCACAGTGGCTCTCCAAAACAACAGCTCCCCTTAAATTGCTGTGCCCTGGCTGAGACTGGAGGAGAGTCCCCACTGCTCGACAGAGGAAGGGAAATACAGAGTCCACTGTCTGTCCACTCTGCAAGGCCAGCCAACGGGGGGGAATAATCAGGCCTTTATGTGGCATGGGGCCTGCAGGGGACAGCCTCAGTATTGTCTCCAGAGTCCCCCCTCCCTCACCCGGGCTTGATTGTTCCTCTGTATCCAACTCATGGTCACGTTGTGACACCCCCACACCCCGACCTAGGGTTTATGCATCTACTTCCCCCCATACACCCAAGCCGCTCTGCAAGTTTAGAGACTAAAGCAAACGGATGAGGCAACCCTTTCTCTTATATCTCATTTCATTCTTCAAGGTACAGGAGATAGGTTTGTTTTATATCCTTTCTTGGGTAGGTTTTTAAAAGTTCTATTTCCTATATTTTCTATAATTTTTGTGACTGACTATAATCACATGGCCATTATCCTGCCAAAGAGTTTTTGTAGTGAGAGTCATAGTTCATTGGAATCAACTTTCACAATTCTGGTTTATTTCCTGAAGCTATTAGTAATGCATAACACTGCCAGCCTTGTGGTGCAAATGGAATGATAGCTGCATTTCTAGTATATCTCTTGGGAATAGGAAAGTAATGTTAATCTGGTTTGGTCCAATCTTAACACAGATTGCCGGTATTAAACACACATGACAGCTTCAGAGCACCACAATGCTGTTTTCAGCTTTGAAGATACATTTTGATCTCAAAGCCTGTTACATAATCACTGTAATGTATGATGTTTTTATGGTAAGTAGCCTACTGTACAAGACTGGATCCTTTCTCCAACTTTAATCTCCAGGGACTTTATAATAATAGGTTACCATTTTGTTAGCCTTAACAATTTGTTTTTGGTTTAATTAAAAAAGATTAACCTATTGTTTTAGACATAAGATGGCATATGTTCGGTGAGTGGGCATTATTTGTTCTGAAATTCTTCAAAAGATTGCCTCTTAAAATGTTACACATATCAACTTTGAAACAGAATTGTACAAACCACTGTGTAAAACATTCCCTTAGTGTTTTTAATTTAGTAACATTAGTCATTCATTAATCGTCAGAGTAATTCGACAGTAAGACATTCACAAATCTATTCTAGAAAGCTGCTAGGAAACGACCTTTAAATTGAAATTACCTTAAATTAAAGAAATATTTTCAAATTGTAAATAAAAATAAACAGAACAAAAACAATTCCACCAAATCCTCTGTAATCAAATGGGATGAGAGTGGGAAGTCAAGGGGAAAACACAGCACAAAACAGAAATCTGGATTTACAGTACACTTTGTTTATGTAGGCTTTGTTGTTGTCAAGTGTCCTGGTTGAAGATGCGTCTGCTCCTCGCCTTGCCCTGGCGATGAGTCAGCCTTAAAACGTACATTATTGTCACCATTGCATCATCATGACTGATGCAATGGCCGACTGTTCGCAAGCTAAGCATGCTAATTTGACGGTTTACTTTGAGACTTTAAAGCTTTGAATAATTCTGTGTTTCAGTTGGATGTCATATCTGTAAGATGCTGGCTAACAAGGTCCAGTTAAAATGGATTACAGCGAGTGAAAGTGTATGTAATAAAACATAATCCCCCCTGTAGTTACACTGTAAATCCGTACTGAGCCAGTTATGCCAGTTGTGTGCGTGTGTGCGTGCGTGGGTGCGTGCGTGCGTGTGTGCGTGCGTGGGTGCGTGCGTGCGTGTGTGTGTATTTACCGGTATGTATGCTATCACCAATCATGGGCGTAGGCCTATGTGTGCTGTCTGGGTGTCTCCCTTCATTCACTGACCTTTACTTTGAAGCTTTGGTGACTTACATACTGTTACTGAGAATGTTGACAAACTTGACATACAAGCAAATCTTTACATGTGGGCGTAGATTCGGGCAACCGCAGGCAAAGTCAAGCAGATTGATGCTCTCATTTAGCCCACATGCTGTAACCTTGATTAACTGTAACAGACAGACTCTTCACCCCATGCCCGTCATGCAATCTAGTGTTCTTTTTTAAATATGATGTGTTGTGTATAACCGGTCATGTGTTGGCTGTTTCCCTGCCTGTATGTATGTATGGGATAGGCTCCAGCCGCCCGTGACCCTGAATAGGAATAAGTGAGTCAAGAGAATGAATGAATGAATGAATGAATGATTGTGTCATGTATGTTCCTACATTGTCTCACAGCAAAGCTTTGAAGAATGATAGCGTATGGGCACTTGATTTCCTTTCACTGCTCAAAACAAAAAGTCTTTAAAATATATATAAATGTGCTTTTCCTCTATTCCTACATGGCAGGTCAAAGTCACTCTCACTGTGACAGTCACAGTTATTTATCCCAGGACTGTTCTCACCAGAAACTGTATGGAGTGCCGCACGAACAATAGGGACTAATAGACTAAGTGGCTTAGTTAACCCTGTTCCCAGGGACTCAACCATTGCCTTAGACAGTATGGTGTTACACTGCATACAAAGAATTAAAGCTTACATGGGACTATTCCCTTTCTGTTTAAACCACCGGTCACAGCACCGCTCCTGTTGAAATTTGTTTTGAATAGACGTTACCTGGCAGTTATCCACCCCAAGTTGAACCAACAGCATAATCCCCCCCCTCTTTCCGATCTGATTACATTTATTCCCTTTTGGTGCACAAGCCATAGAAAGAGTGAGAGAACGAAGGACAGAAAGAAGCTCGTGAAACTGGAAACCAGACATTATGCTATATAATGGAGATGGTGAAAGAAAACAAGGCTCAAGATAAAGACAGACAACCTAAATAGACCATTGTTATAGCACCTGTTCATTCAGAGGTCAAAGCAAAAGTCTTAACTCTTTTTTGGGGGTCTGAATGCTAAACGATGCATAGTATGATCTGTGTAAATGACCTGATGTATTATTTGAACATCAGGTCATCGTAGTGTCGTAGGTCATGTCTCACCTTTAATAATTACCACATCACAGGAATTTCTCAGTATCACCGTCACTCAGAACTTGTTCTTTGGAAACAGGCGACACAAGGAAGCAGCTGTTTCCTCTACTTACCCTGATTCATGACATTCCCACAGCTGACTCATGAAGAAGAAAGACGCCCGTCTTACATCATGCTCACATACTGCTTATATAGTAGTTTGACACTGTGAAGTCTTTAATATAGCCAGGATAGTAGCTTTTCCCCTTACTTATTCATAGACATCCGTTGCTATACAAACGTAGGCCTACAGACAGGGAAGAGAGTTGGTTGGGACATCTTTGAGTTTGGCAATATTGAAAATTGCATAGAAATGTGAACTTTGAAAAGGATATGATGGTCCAGCAGACCAGTCACTGTCAATCGGCAGGGACAAATTCTGTTATTTACATAACACATGGATTTTGTTGTATAGAGCATTTAGCAGCTTTGCATAATCTCATCTTTTAACACTGAGTACTTTCCTCCTCAGTAGAGTTCAAAGGCCTTGTTAGATGCCAGGAAAACCGTGCCCAGTGTCAATGTCGCTAGTCCTGTGATTGGCGTATGGCTAGCCGTGTGACACAGCCAGCGTGATGGTGAGGTCAGCGTAATCAAGATGCCATAAAACACTGTATTCACACAAGCAGACAATGGATGGCGCCCCTCCTTCAAACATATTGCCCATATCAATTATAAGGAAATGCTCCAGGCCAATAAAGTCACAAGCTCTACGGATCATGAATTCACCCTGAAACTGTTGATGATACCACTTTGTTGATTATATCTCAAAGTAAATATGATTACAGCTAATATTGTAGCACAGTTTTCACTTTATATCCAAATCGACCCACAGTTTTCGTCGTTTATTCTGCTTTGCTTCAGCACCATTTTCCTCTTCGGATCTGTAGTTTCTCTGGTAACCAATGAAAATATCTGTCTGATCATGTCAATGAAAGGAATTTATACAACCAAGACATCATCACAAAAATGACTATGATTATATAATGTACCAGCAATAAAGACAACTTGATGAGGAGGGTGGATCAAGAGGGATTCACACATCTGCTACCAGAGCTTTATCCTCTTGTTCTCAGCAAAGAAAATGGAACCGTTAGAACAAAGAGCTTGCTGAGCAGATCAGAGTATGAGGAGTACGTTCTTTTTTGGCGTTTGGTTGGCTATATTGGGAATCTGTGTGCTCTGTGCAAAGACATGTTGAGTGGAACGAGCTGTGGAGGAGAGGAGTGTGCAGAAGGAGTCAGGTAGAAGAAGAGCAATTATTCTATTTCTGAAATTCCTCTAGGAGTTGGTCAGTGAACTAATCCATCAGCATCAATGGTGGAAAGGAACTGGCCTCTCTTCATGCACAGCCTGACAATAAAGCTTATATGTTGATCTGGTGTTGGACTATTTTGTGCCACAGATTTCAGTCATATCCAAACAGAATAGTTCCTTCCAAATCCGAAGCTTCCCCCCCCCCCACAAAA
>OMLI01086679.1:0-12816 GCA_900302605.1 Rondeletia loricata
ACAGAAAGGAAAAGAAGCAGAGAGAAAGGGACCAAGAGAAAGAGTGTGTGTGAGAGAGAGAGAGAGAGAGAGAGAGAGAGACAGATGAATCGGCTATAGGAAAGGTTTACCTGTCACTTCACCTGTTGGCTGAGAGGGAAATTCTCTCCAATCCTCAAATACTTTGTTGTGCTGCAGTTTCTATTCGGTCATATTGCTTCTCCTGTATCACTGCTGAGGGGAAACTGGTCCCGAAGGTTCATATTGCATATCTGAAGATGAGACCTTGCAATGTGATGTTCTCTTGTTTAAGGTTCAAAAACATGCAAGCCCATATAGCACTGCTGGCAGACTCATGGAATTGTTCAAAGTATGTTGACATGGACAGCCTAAGCATGGCACTCAAACCGCTTCTACTACATTACACTTTAATTCAGTTCAACTCGATTCAGTTCAATTCAGTTCAGTTCAATTCAACTCAGTTCACCATTCTGAGCTCTTGGTATAATTTTCTTACATAATATCAAAAGAACAATATCAAAAGTATGCAGGTAAAAACAAAATAAAAAGGTGGCAGCAAAAGCAGAACAGGCAATTCAGCTCCATGCTTTTCATCAGCATTCTTTTGTAAATAAATGTGGCTAATATTTGGCTAGAATTTACTTCTCTTCTACTACTTTATTCCACACCAAGTAGTAAAACATACTTACACACACACACACACACACACACGCGCACGCGCGCGCGCAAAGACAGGCAAAACATACATTTGAGGTATGCAGACTACTTGCTCCCTAACTACCTCAGTTGTGTTTTTGACAGTATGCGGACAGTGGCTATTTTCAGTGGCGTTTTACTCCTTCACCTGCATCTATATTATAGTTATTTGACCGAATTCTTTCATTTAAGTCTATGTAGCTAACCATTGGCCTTGTCCTGTGCAGAAAGGGGATTCTTTGCCTATATAACTCCTAGGTTGCCCATCTAAGTGTTTTTTATCCAACCACCTTAACGTCAAAAACTTTACTGTGGCAGCTCAGTTGAATTCCAGAGCACAGTTGCACAATCCCTTGTGTGCTTCCAGGGTAAAATCCAGGCAACAACGGGAAGGGTTCAAAACTGGCACAGTCCCACGCTCCGCTGTAGCTAAATGTAGAGTTATTACAGGCAGTCTAACTGTCAGATAGACAACACAGTGAGACGGACTTCACAGTCATTTCAGAGCCAACAGTGTTTGTAGGAAGCTGCCAAACCCAGGTTGAGGATTTTAGATCAGATTAACAGACATCCTTCTGCAGCCTCCAAGGGAAACAAAACTCTACTGCGATGAGGTGACACTTCCAGTCCCTCAACGCCAGGCCAAAGAAAACAGGGGGGATGGGAGGGTCTGGACAGGAGGAGCGATAAGATAGATGTATAGATAGATGTATAGGTGGGTATACAGACAGATAGATCAGTCAAACTCACAGTGTAATCACAGTGATTACACTACTTGCTTCCCACTCTACTGGGAAGCAAGATTGCCGTTTCATTTCACATTATATAAGCACTACACAATATTCAAATGCTTTTCATTATTTGAGATTAAAGGCTTGACCTGCCTGCATGTTGAATAGATATAATAACCAATAACTAAATCATTTTTAATTTAAAAGTCTTAAAAGTGAGATTTGCACAAAACTTTGTCGAAAGGTAGGTCATGGGCCAACTTAGGCCAATCACAAAAAGGCGCATAACTTCCGAACGGATTCACGTAACATCACGAAACTTTGTAGAAAGGTTGGCCAAGGACCGACGAAGAACTGATTAACATTCCACGCCCATTGGCCAAAAGGGGGCGTGGCCTCACTAAAAGGCACATAACTGCCCTCTAGTTTTTCATTTGTCTCAGACTTTAACGTGAGGTAAACCTGTTTCTTGATCACACATGCTCTTTTTCAGCCACACCCTGCTTCGCGTTCAAACAGTTACACACATTCAACTTTGGGAGCTGCCCAGTACAACCACAGTCTTCTACTGCTGGCCACTGAGCAGCTCCACTGGTGGTAAAATGTCACGCTCAAGGGAACCCCCTGCCCAGATTTACCTAACCGGCCCAGGGACTCAAGCCAGCAACCTTCCACCTACAAGCAGTGTCTCTCACCTTTTGGCTACCGTCGCCTGCACCATTTTACGTGTAGGGCTCCAGAAAGTCAGGAACATTCTGGAAATTCAGCAGCCTGAGGCACATGCTATGTTAAGTGGTGTCAAGGGCTTGAATCTGACTAATGATGACTTTGGCGTACTTCATCCTCTCTCTCTCCCATCTTTCCTTTTATTTTCCACTATATACTATCTTAAAAGGCAGAAATGCCATAAAAAATAATTGTTATAATTAATGTTTTCACTTTGGTTAAAACCTGGCCCTCTAGCTCTTCTATCCAGAGTTTGTGGTTTACTGATGCTAAGCAGCTCTTGGCATTACTGTAACCCTGTGATTAGTGCCCCTTTAAACACTTATAATTCACAGTCTATGAAAATATTATCAGAGAGGGCCAGGTCCCTGCCTGAGGGGGTCAGAAGGTTGTTTTAATGGTACCACGGGCTCAGTGTGTTGATAGACTGAGCTCATAGCATTAGAGTTGCCTTAAATCACTTTCAGTGGGTTGAGAATGTGGAGAAAAACGATCCGAACTAAGTCTATTTATAGATGTAGTTGTAAACATGAAAATTAGCGATAGTGCTTTTGCTATTAAAACCTTGATATTACTGGAACATGTGGAAATTATTTAAAAAGTTATCTGAATTCTAATGACAACTGGTTTGTTTTTCCTACATGTGCATGAATGAAGGTTTGAACTTTCATATGCCCACCCTCCACTGTTAGTGGCAGGACACACACACACACACACACACACACACACACACACATGCACGCACACACATGCCCAGACCTAGATTTCCTGTGAATTAGTGGTGGGAGGTGTATATGAAATATTTGTCATTTGGCAAGTGGCTCATTTCAACTGACAGTTTATATAATGAAGTTTAAATATCAATAAATACTTTCTACTGCTACACAGCTGCTTTCCGCTTCCAAAACATAATCTACGGTTTGTAGAAAAAATAAAAAATAAATATAACCAGGAAAAGTTTACTTTATGAATGGCAAACAAGGCCTTTGTCTGGATTGGACCTTGCATACACCATAATCTATCTCCCACAAATATCACGATGGTAGAGTATCTCCTAGGCTTCATACTAGATCAATAAATATATTTGCAAAAATGAAAAGTCATAAAACTGTTCCTCTTTATCTAAATAACCATATTGCTATGATTTTAACTGTGCTGACTGTGATTTCATTTTGTTTTTATTTTACTTTTTTCCTCTTATCTCATAGTATTCCTCCTTTTATGTATTTTGGTGTTGTAGAGTACACTTTTTAATATTCTTTGCACAGGACTCTCTTTTAAGAGGACAATGTTTCCTATGTAAATAAAAACACCAAATCAAATCAAATTTGAATATAGTTTTGAATATCATGGTCCATCTCTATATAAAGCCACTCAAAGTGAAAATTTGATTCTAACTGTAAGAACATTCTGAAAGTGAAGCAGGTTTGACCCTACTTTTAATAGTAAGCAGACTTGTGCATGAATGTTTTATGTCTTGAGTGTACTAAATTATTTACCAGAGTTGGTCCCCTAACTCGAGGAGTTGCCAGCAGGTGGCTGCATTACCCAAAGGTGGAGAGTTTGCACTTTTGAAGGAAAGAAGTGGTCTTTTTTTTTTTTACTTAGAGATGAAGCAGAGCTCATAAAACACAACCACAAGGATACTGTGCTACTGATTTAGTGAGAGATGCCGTAACATTAAGTACAGTGCAGAATTTGGCTCTTACTGCAGAGATGAAGGTTGCTGTAACTCTACATTTTCTGGAGACTGTTAAAATGCAACAGTGCAAAAATGACCCATTGCAGTTCGCAATATGCAGGGCCATAATTCAAACTATCATGGCCCTCCCAACACCAAACATAATCAAGCAATTTAATTTACCAAGTAATTGAGTGACTGGTCAAATGTTTGAATGAATTATATATGAACGATTGAATGAATGATTAATTGATGTCTATCTATGCCTCACAAAAAATAAAATGTTTTATATTTGTGAACAATTTGCAGTGTTGTTTATTTATTATTATATCCCATGATAATAACTCATCATTAAGTTATGGCAGTAGTATGGCACCCCACCTCTATGCCTTAACCCCACCAAATGCACATATGACAATTATATATATATATATGGACCGTGTATATACATGTATATACATATATCACAATATTGCTGTAATAATTCCTGATATTCTATGCAAAACTAGCCTATGAAAATTTGCGTCACATCAAGAACTAAGAGTAAGCTACAAATTTAACAGTTTTTTTTAAGTTAAGCTCATTCAAATATTGGTGAAATTACTATTGGGATATGTTCAGCCAGCAGAAGTGTGTTGTCTGGCTGTAGTAGCTTAATGTTTTATATGAGGTTCACTTGTTTCTTTATTTGTTAGGATCCCCAGTAGATACATGAAGCTACTCTTGCTGAGGTCCACACATAACACAGAACATGACCTAATACAAAGCAGTATTAAGACAACATAGGGACATAACACTTAAAAGAGAGAATTCAAAAACTACCTAACATTTACATAGCATTAGGAAAAAACAAAAACATTCTCACAAACTACCTCCAATTAATCTTTATAAATAATGAGTATAGATCAGATTCTTGCTTTATCAAACTTTATTTTATTTTATTATCAAATAACAGAGAAATTAGATTCAACTCAAAGTGAATGGACCTCAACACTGACCCACTCATCCTGTCACCTCATACCAAACCTTACATTCAAGGCAAGGTCACCCCCTGTTGGACAAAGAGGGAAACGCATGGGGAGTGCACTTCACTTCTTCTTCACACTGCCAAAGGGATTGCGTTTTAATTTGACTTGAATGTGAGTACAGGGACTAGGCAAATATGTTATTGTCATTTTGTGTAGACCAGTTTTAATATCATGATAAGCTGTAGGTAGCATTAGTTTCAGTATCAGTATCAGTATTAGGTTTAGTATTATCTGTTTACATTTTTATTTGGTTGTTACTTGCTAGCACTTTGTAACTTAGATTTGAAAAGCACTTCACAAATCATTATTATTATTAGTTGTTGTTGCTGTTTGTTTGATACAGGAGGTGAGGTAACTGAAACCTCAAACCTCATTAGATGGAGTGCTGATCACAAATGCATCACCGGATTCATGCACTGTCTATGTATCTGATAGAATACCAGCCACCTGGAGATGCTCCCTGACTGGCTGGCTAGGATCCTGGCATGTAATGTAATGTAATGTAATATAATATGTGACTTAAACCCCACACCCATCACATTCTTCACATTCTTCCACCTGTATGCTGTCTGTCCAGTGTATTGTACAATAACGTCCCCTTCTGATTGTTAAGTCCCTGTGAGGCTGCTTCATTCCCTCTAACCAGGGAAGAAGGTGGCACTAAACACAAATCTCAGGCTTCTGCAGCAGGGGTCCTTCAAAGGCCAAAGACAAAGTGATCCTTCGAGCCAGATTGTGTTCATTGGCATCGTTATTTTGGCTGCCACCAGGAAGCACACTGGAGAGCCATGGGGCATGTCCACAGCTGTACAACGAGCCAGAGGATTCCCCAGCTGGAATACAGGGAACTATCTACATCAAGGATGATACGGATTACCCACCAGTCAAAGGGAACACGGCTGCTTTAAGGATGGAGCCTGCAAAGGAGAGGCTACACTGCCCTCTAGATCAGCGCTCACTAGTCCAGATGAGCCCCCTCACCTTGACCAAATAACAGCCACAGAGGAGCATATCTTACCACGGTCTCCCTGTCTCCACTCTGCACTGTGACAGGAGAATCCAGTCCAGCTCTCTAGCACGGCAGACACCAGCAACACCGCCCCCACCCATCCAGTGGCAAGAAACATTGATTGTTCCATCGACTATTACCGTCCTGTTGCTGTCCCACACTACCCTGCAACAAGGGCTGCATCTGTGTCCCCAGCACCTCCCTCCCCTGGTGAGGCACTACTCAGTATTCCAGCAGGGCCTCTTTACAGTGGCGAGACCCAGTGGGATGGATCTAGGTCAGGCCAAACGTAATGATAGGTTTGAAATGTACTGCCTCTACTGCTTTCATAACAACTGTGCTGTCTTTGCCAATCTGGACACTTTCCAAAGTTCTTCATGGGTAAAACAAAAGCACCGGTGTTTCCATTGCGGTAAATCGCCTTGTGACTCTGACTATGGGGATTTACATCGGAATGCTCTACATGAGGCCTCCACTCAAGGAAAGCAGATCCTTCAGCTTCTCACTGTCAAGACCCCTACCAGTGCTAGGGGCAGGGATGAAGACAGAGATCCCAGCAGTGGCATTCATGGTGGTTTTGCCAATGACCTCCCCATCTAAAATTAGCAGTGGACCTCCAGAATATGCTAAATTAAGGGACCAGTATGCTGCATGTAGCACTGTGCTGACAATGCCAGATAATACTGAGTTCTGCAACCTGAACGGGCTGCCTCAGTTTCTCCTTGATGAGCTTCAGAGGACCAAGTCTGGGAGAGTAGGCAGAGGACGCTTTGCTGTAATTTTGATGACAATATCTGCCTTAATCAACATGGCGCACAACTGCATCATATGTGTCTCCATTGGTTTTGCTTTGCATGGAACATTTTGGCCATAACATGGGCATTTGTCACAATGAGGCCATCACTGATGATTATGAAGCCAGAGTGTTGCCCACATAACCTAGCGAGCTAGACCTCGCATCCAGCTGTAGGGTCAAAGAGTCGAAGAGTCTGGTTAGGACTAGACAATTGCCAACAGGGATGTCCTCTCAACGGGAATGACCCTGCACACGATTTCAGTACACACAACTTCCTAATCTACTCATTTAGGTTGATTTGACATCTTTATTAAAATCCCATTAAGAAAAGTATTCTGTTTCTGTCCCAAGAGGCTTGTGTGCAGAATGCTATTGTGTCCAGGTGATGGCGAAATAATTTAACTTATCCTTAGTGGGTCCTGCGATGACAGCAGTAGTCTATAAAGAGCTCAGAGTTCAAGTTCAAGTGATGCAAATTCGACATGCATAAATGTTTCTTAGTCTTGACAATACTCTCAACTCCTAAATTATATAAATGATGTCCCTCAATAAGCATAATGGATAACTCATTAAGTCATGTCAGTAGTTCTCAAAAATGTTAAGCCAGGCTTCATGCCTCCAACACCTCATCCCCACCAAATGCACACAAGTCCGCATATCACAATATTTCTGATAACTGCTGAATTTCTTTACAAACCTGGCTTTGAAATGTATTTCACATTATGTCTAAAACAAACATTCAACTGTAGTGTAAAGTAAAGAAACAATCATAATAGTATTGATTATTGGTTTGATGATTATTAGGAAGGCTTCGGGAGGCATTCTCCCAGGCACTGCTTCCCATTTGCCAAAACAGATGGCTAGTTGTTTATACAACTTTTTAAAAACAATCCCATGAGTTTTAGTGTGGATTCCTCATACATATATGACATCTATCTTGCTTTAATATGACCTATTCCATGGGTCATTCAGCAGCTGTAGAGGGTCAAGTGAGGATAATGCTTGCTCACAAGGAACTTGAACCAACTTGAAGCCACTCTGTCATCTCAGTGTGAATCTGTGAATCTATTTGACCCATGAGGCATTTGGTTGTCCTTCAAAGTTCATCAGCTTAGAATTGCTTCCACTGAGGAGATAAATAAGTCAAGTCATAAAGTAAAGTCACAAATACAAGTGGTCGTGCATTCAAGTGATTTTAATCAGAAATAATAACAAAAAGAGCCCTGTAAACGATGCAGTTTTTTGGTGGCTGTTTTATTTCAGAAATCAAGCCGCATTTGCAACACTTCACCACATAGGGGCGCTGTTAGCCAAGCACAGAAGGTTCCACGTATAAAACCTCCTTGGTTCCACGTCAAAAGATGCTTCACAATCCACACTTCCTCTGTGGTGGCAGGCTAAAAGGCCACCATAAAAACGGGTGAAATAAAGGGATTTGAGGAAACTAGCCCAGTGAGACTATTTGGCTGCCATCTCTAAATAAATCTCCACTAACCTCTCTTTAAATTTTAATAAGGACAAGTTTCTGTCAGCCCAGATCCATCCTTGCATCAGAATAAGGAAATCATATGCCAATCAGAGATGGCGAAATGCCGCCCCAAAAGAAGTGATAGATTGCGTAAATCCTTGTTGGTCAATTCTCGTTTCTTCCGTGGTGCACTGCACTGCAAGGATTCCCCGTTTCTAATGTAGCTACGCATCCTCCACCACGTAACCTTGTTCTCAGACAGACACGTGCTGTGACATGAGAGGAGAGGAGGAGAGAGGAGGGGAGAGGAGAGGGGGAGAGAGGAGAGGGGAGAGAGGAGAGAGGGAGGGATAAAGGAAAAGAGGAGGAGAGAGGACATGTTAGTTTCATGTTACATCTTACATAACAGTGCTGCATCCATCCATTCGCACGCACGCACACACACACACACACACACTGCATCCATAAGTAGTCCAGTCAGTCCTTTACACATCAATGCACAATGCCTGGCTATAAAACATTAGCTATTGGCCCATACAATCCTTTAGGACCCTGCCAGATGCAGAGCGTGAATAGGCTACAAATGACATCACCACTGTGCTAAATATTTTGAAGCAATGCAGCCATTTGGGCAATTTTGACAACAATAGGGTCAACAGTTGACAGTCCCTGTCTCTGCCTGTTACCTATCTCTATTGCCTCAAAATGTTGTCCATGTATCTTTAGCGAGCTGTATTTCGTCAGTGTTTCATCTGGGGATAAAATGCTTCATCATTCCCCACCACTTCCGTTTCCCCCCCCCTCTCTCTCTCTGTCTCTGTCTCTGTCTGTCTCTGTCTCTCTCTGGTTAACATTGTCTTTTTTCCGGTGCCTATTCTGTTGGTGCAGAACCACGGAGTGAATTCTAGTCGTCCCGTGTTATGAATAAGATGTCCACTACTAGTCCAGTGTTTCATCATTCTGTCTCCTCGGCCTCTCTCTCGCCCTGTCGTTACCATGGCAGCCGTGAGTGACCGTGACCAGGCCCTCGTTCCGAATGGAGTCGAGCAGCAGCGGAAAGTGTGACGTCACGTCGCTAGGGCGACCAGGCTCCCTGTGGCACGTGTCTTGTATAAAAACGGAAGGCGGCACCGCGGCTTTCGCACACAGACGCAGGAAGCATCAACTAGGTAAGCTGTAAGCCCTTTGTAGGCCATTAAAAGGGTTAAATTGAAGGCAATCAAATGTCTTACATACGATTAATTGTTGTAATGAGTCTTAAATACGACTTCAGAGGTCTTTTGTCTGTGCAAACGTTACTTTTCCAGTAAGAAATCGACCTGGTTGCGCGAACTCATACTTTACTTTTAAATTTTCAGTCTTTGGGATGACATTGGTCTTTAATTGTATTTGTACCCTCATTTAATTGTCTTAAAATACCTACATTTAATGTCGTTACACTTGCAGCGAGCTTTTTTAATCGGCCAGGGATCCGTTTTAAGAATATTGGAGGCGGGCGAGAGGAAGACAGGATTGAAGGAGTGTTTAATGTCTACTCATTTAGTGTGGTTATAATACCCCCCTTTTTGCTAGATGCGTGCTAAAATGGTGCAGGAATGGAGGAGGAAACGCGACTACGCGAGGATGGGAGGGGATGAGCCCTGAGTCAGAGAGAGGCTGGTTGTGTAATGCTCTCTCGTTGCGTCTGCCAAAAACGACGTTTGGTTGGAGAAATCCTACAAAGCACTAAACTTCTAAACGCATAAAATAACAAAGAATTTAAGCCTGTTTGGGTGAAAAATACAGATTAATAATAGTAATTTTGTCATAAATTAATTGAAGCTAAACCGTGACATGCAGCATTTTTGCGGAAGTGGATTATAAAAGGCTAGAAGAAACAGCGTTATGTAACCCCCACATAAATATATATTTTACCATGCTTTAGCACATCAACTGGATATTTACAGCATTACTAGCGATGCAATAGCCCAGTTAATGTTGAATAGGCTACCTAGGTTGCGGTTTGAATGAACATAGCTACGCTTACAGGAAAATGTGGAAATAGGCTAGACTTAGCCCACTATAACTGAAATATGACCACGGCAGTAGCCTGGTTTATGGAGCTGTTATGAACCAGACAGGCCTGCTGTATGAATGATGTACATGAATGGAGGTGAAGCTACGTGCCTCCACTGTTCCTCATGATGAACTCTCTCATCGTTGCGCCATTACCTTTCTGCAATGTACAGTATGTTCTGTCGCAGTGAGAGAAAGCAGAGGTCATATGCAACCCATAATCGATCATCGAAATGCGACAAATGAATAACCTTGAGGTGTTTCATTTCAAAAGATGATGTTGAAGTCCTTCCCTGATGCGTTTGAAGGGAAGACATGATGGTGTCGCATGATTCTGGTCCAGACTAGATAGACCTGGTGATGCGGTTTAGAAAACGGCCACACAATAATACACAGTTTAATTAATTGTTTTATGTTCATCTCTTAAAGTATATTCATCCACAACTGCCAAACTGACTAGAAGTGCAACAGGTTTTTTAACTGGATAGCTGATACTAGGAGAGGTAGTGCAGAACTAGTCAGCCATATGTAGTGGGCCAGAAATTTAACAGGTAAACATCTCAATCTAAAATCTATAGTTAACAATGCCTGGAAGGAACATACTATTTTGTGCAAACGGGGAATGCTAAGCCCTCTCATACTCCCTTTGGGTATGCATTATTATTCATAATCACTGTGGCGGGACATATTGATACTATTTACTAAAGTAATTTTCATTCAGTTTTATTAGGTGTGGTAGATGCAGATGGAGCCATGTCTGGCCTTGTCCCACTGGTGAAGGTCATTACTCCAGCCGAGGGAAGGTCACAGCAGGCCCAGAGCTGTTAGGGAGATGCTGGCTAACCACTAAGCTAAGCTTTATTCTCAAACAGGCCTGCGTCATCAGTCCTATCGAGTTGATTATGACTGGTATCTTGCTAGATTAACATGAGTATTTCCCAGTCAAAAGCAGTATGGGTGTTGCAAGGTTGAGGTTAGTGTGAGGTTAGAGTGTTTATAGATTCAGTTCCTCGGCTGACTAATCATCCAGCCATCTTGTCCAGGATGTGTGTAAGAGAGAGGAAACTTCACAATGACTCAACACTCAGTGCTTAACGGCCATTAAATATTGCATACAGCAAGGAGGGGGATAGACAACTGGGAAATATTAGGCCCCCACTTGTACAATAAAGCAGTTTTGAATTTTTCATTATATTGGAATTATTCAAAAGGTACAGGTTTGTGCACAGCTAGCTTAACATGGAGAGATAGCACACAGCATAGAGCTGTAGCTTGATAGAGCGGAGGAGAGGAAGGGAGGGCATAGACTGACAGGGCCTGAGCGTAGGAAAAATATCAACTACCTGCTGACACAAGCTCACAGGACTATGGGCAGCTTGTGTGTGCATGTGCCTGCGGGCGTGCATGAACACCTTACTGTTTTTGTTACTCTACAAATTCAGTGCTTATATGAGCCACAACCGCTTGCAAATTGAACTTACTCACTGTTACACAACCTTTAAACATGGAGTAAGCTGATTGGACAGCCAAGGTGCCACAGTGGACTCGTCTGTCTGCCACTGTCAGCAGGAGGCCATGCCTGCTGACTAAGGCACACACCCTGTGGTGCTGGTAATGTGTGTGTGTGTGTCTGAATGATGATGTGATGGTTTTGGACATTTGACTGACTAGTTTACGGCAGCAAAGTGATGTTGCCATGGTGATGAGACTAGACTAGAGAGGCAAGGAGCACAGATACTACTGAGGAGGGGAGAGAAAGAGAGGCTGAGAGACAAGAGGAGAGGGCAGAGGAGGTGGTATAGAGACACAGTCTTGACTGACTGACAGTTGCTAATAGAAGTTACAGACAAGACAGACAGTTCAACTCCACCTCATCTAGTGTATGTATATAAGGGTGTGTAACTGGCATTTATTGTTAAGTCTCTGTAACATGTTTGATTTGTTTGATACTCTGAGGGGCGGGGCAAGAAGACGAAATAATACCTAATTGGACAGTCTATCTGGCTGGCTCTGGGCGCTCAGCCAATCAACCCACAGCAGTGGAAAACTACTGGAGAGAGAGGGTGTGACAGAGGGACAGAAAGATAGAAAACGAAGAGAGAGTCACTGAGTTTGTTCATACACACTCATTTCCAGTGCACACACAAACCAAGTTACCCTGAAGGAGTGGTGTACTAGCTTTAATTCAAACTGGTGTTACGCTGACATGGACAAAGGTTGTTTTCTAGTCTTAGTTTTAATGTAAGCTGTCTAAGCAGTAGTCAAACATGTTGTCTAGGGCTGCAGCTATCAATTATTTTAGTAATAGAGTATTCTACCGATTATTTAATCGAGTAATCGGATAAGAAATACTTTTGCTTTATTAAAGAGCAATAGTAAATATACAAAAGAGAAAATAAGATAGGTCTCTTAGAATGAACAACTAATTGGTTTCCTTTTTAGAAAAATCACCATTTCTATTGCTTAAATTGCATACAATAATATTATCTGTCAAAACTAAACCCATTTAGTGCGTTTAAGTGCCATATTACATTCTGGGTTTTAAAGAAAACATTTTCTGAAATGCAAAAACAAATAAATAAATGTCAAATTACTTAAAAAAAAGGTATACATACAACCTAAAACT
>OMLI01086680.1:0-13810 GCA_900302605.1 Rondeletia loricata
ATTGATCATTTCCAGGTCTTAAATGCCCTATATGTACATTTTCGGCCGAAATTAACATTCATTAAGCGTTTTTTATTGCCAATGAGTGAATTCTCCGTAACTAATGAGAACTAATGACACCAGCCTTGTCTCTCTCTGTTCAGCCGTTCAGTCTCTGTATGAGCAGGACTGTGGAGGACTCGGGCCGAGTTTTCGCGGCAAATCTACCGGATGTGACGTTATGCGCGTTCCCGAGCCTGCCTCTCACACACACACACACACACACGGGGCACGCATGAGCCAGGAGCGCGTGTAAGAGACTGACTGCAGTTCCCCTAACGGCCACTGTCATACACTGTGTCAGTAAGAGTAACAATTTACATATAGGGCCTTTAATGTTTGGTACACACCTTTAAAAAGTATCAAAAAAGCTGTTTTTCACTCCTGATAAATGCATGACTACAGACTTTTTTGTAGTATACTGACAGACATTTCAGACTTGTCGTGAAGAATAATCTTCATTTATAGATAGTCATTGCTCAGTTGCTATCAGCATACATCATACTGACCAAAACCTTGTAAACCAATCAAGAAATGAAGACCTGGAATTTTGAAGTGGAAAATGTGTAGGAACCCTTGAGAAGAAGCGGTCCTGCGCTCGTCCAAAGTGTCCTCGGGATGGAAATCTGTCCTCTATCTGCTCGTCCCTAGATGTGTCTTTTTTTTTTTTTACGAAACTGACAATGATAATATTCTGACCAACATTATGGTCTTCATCAGAACAACCAGCATCCATTTGAGGTGGGACCTTGTTTCTGACCCTTGTGCTGTTTAGGGTGAGTGAATATTGGTGTTATCAAATGGGCACCTCTCTCACCTTAAGGCTCAGCAGTAAATACGCCATTTGATGGATGCTTTTTTTGGCAAATGCCACTATCAAATACTAGTATTATAAGTTGTACAACTTTTGAATGCAATGTTCTGATGATGAAGTGCTTATTTTGCACTTTTATCACTAATTGTTACTCCAACTATATAGTGATCTGACAAATATCTCACAATGTTACAATGTTCACACCTATAGTGGGAATAGACCTTGAACATACACTGTTTTAAATGTGCCTGAGACTGTGTGCCTTCAGCTCTTTAAGCTTTATAAACAAGTTTTGATGATAGTTCAGTGACAGAATTGGGGGGTCAGTTTACTTTCAGTACAATCAATTCAGTAAGTGAATTTTCTTTCAATTCAAAACTGGAAAACTTTTACCATGAAAAGGTTATTTTACCAAATATATAAGGACATTTTGAGAATGAAGGTTCTTTCATTATTATGTGAAATGCAGTACCACATTTTGAATTGACCCCGACCTTATTCAGTGGTTTAGTTCATGAGGTCTCTCTCTCTCTCTCTCTCTCTCTCTCTCTCAAAGTATTGCACAACATTTTGACTGTATGTTTTATCCCGGGGTAAACAATACAGTAATTTAATCTCCTGTGACATTACTAAAATCTTAGATCAATACCACTGCTGTATTATTTCCTCCCCTTGTTATTTTTAACCAACGGTACTATAACCAACATGTATGCAAAAAACAGTATGAGATAGCCTACTATAGCCTATATGATGTATATCGGTCTTGTCTTTTGTGTTTTATACATTTGCCATTAAATTGTGTTTTATAAAAATGTAGCCTCTTGTTTCTGTTTGATCACTCAAAAGAAATCTCTAAATACCCGATAAACTCCAGTAGAAAGCTGTAAAAGCTGGATCATCTTGTATCCCACTGGGTTATTTTTCATCTCACATCTAATGGTTTCAGGCAGTAGAAGAAGGATATTTTTTTTTCATCAATATGAATTGATCATTCAGCTGGCTTTTGCCCTTGACCTTGCACCTGAGCATCTCTACCATCCAGAGGTTTGGTCCTGCTGCGTGACGGTCTGCTTGCTACAACATTTCAATGCGTTGTGTATTGCTACATCATTGCTGACAATCGGTCACCACCATCATTCTCACCATATCGTCTGTATTTCTGCTAATCTGCTGGTGGTTCGAGCCAGAGAATGGAAGTCTTGCTCAGCAGACAAGAATATTTGATTCTCTCTCTCAGTCCAATTTTCTCAGGAAGGAATCTTGCTCTGTTTCAATGGTGTCTTGAACTTTCCCTGTAGGCTCCCTCTCAATCTAAGCTCTGTCTCTTATCTGCCATCTCTCAGATGCATATTTTGTTACATTTTATTCAATAGAGGTGGCTTGAGCAGTTTGAGAATGGAAATGTTGGTCTTATGAGGAGATAATAGTCCAATTATATTTATTTACTTTACTATTTTCACCCCTCCCTCATCAAACACTGCAGACTGTGGTTGTACTAGGCAACTCCACTGTGTGAATGTGTGAAACTGCATGAATATGAAACTGAAAAATAGCATGCATGTTCAGCAAAACCCGTTTGTATTGTTAATAAGTTGAATAAGTAGTTACAAATATTGTGGTTAAGAATAAGTAGGCCAAGTTCAAAACACTTTAAAAATGGATCATATCTGCATCTGCAATGTCATCTAATACAACATCACATGACTGCAAAAAATACCATTGATTAGGATTGTAATTATAAAATACTAAAAACACTATCCAAGTTTGAATTTCGTCGAACTACCGACAAACTACTGCAAAATGTAGTTAAAGTGATGGTTTTATTACATGTAGTGAAACTCCCACTGACTAGTCTCTCCTATATTCTGATCAGGCAGATTATTCAACGTTTATATTGACGTCATCAAGGTGCGACACAGCTTGTAGGACCCAATTCAACTGACATCGATAATGGAAAACTCCCATGGTAAAACCGCATTGACTCACATGTACGCCCACTGTGCATGATCTTAAACAGTCTGGTTATACAGCGTGAATTAGTACATTTTATCCCATTTGACTGGTAAACCGAGCTGTGTAGCGACAATGAGCTCCCAGATTACGTGTGTCGGATGGGTGAGGCGAGGTGTTGCCAAGGAAACACCCGACAAAGTAAGTAGCAAACATCTAGCGAGCTAACGTTAGCCGAGTAGCTAGTAGCTAATGTGTCAACAAGGCAGTTTCACTCTACTTTTCCAAAGTTGGATACGATAATTTGAACGAACAGAGCCTGTTGTTGAACTATTTGCTTGTATTCTACATTTTTAGCTACCATGTGTTATGTATATTGATAGCTTCAAACACTTAATATCATCATTTTACCTGAGCGGGTTTTTGTAATCCCAATTTAGGTTGAGTTGAGCCAAGATGAGCTACAGCGCATCATTACTGAAGCAAAAGAAGAGCTGGGGTATGTTGACAAAAGTTATAAATACTTACACATTGTGGAGTCTGTGCCTCCCTTTCATCTATTGATATTGTCATTATTTTGCAATGAGAGCTGGGGCAGTGTCTACTGCTGCCCTAAATGAAACTTTACTTAGTGGATGTGATTTTTGGGTGGGTTCGCTGGGATTTCAGGCTTTTTTCAAGGCTTCCAGGATTTGTGTTTTTAGTTTTTTGGGCGGGGGGACACAGCTCCTCCTAATTGACTTATTTTACTTTATTTCCCACTCATTCCCTCCTCCCTGTCCAAACCCTATTGTTCTTGTAATCATTCTTCCCCGAATACCCTTCATCAGCAGCAGCTGGAGCTGAAGTGATGTTTTTTTCTCCTCCAATATCAGGGAACGAGCAGGCGAGGATGAAGAGGATGATGACGAGGGCATAGGCGGTGAACAGAAGTTTTGTGATGTCAAGACGGAGACGGAGGCTGCTGGAGTCACAGTGGATGAGAATGAAGAAGGAAGAGAGGAAGACGATGAGCTGGCAGAGTACGACTTGGATAAATATGATGAAGAGGATACAGGTGAGGGTTATGTTTTTTCTCTGGCCTGTACAAACTAATTTCTTTCAGTTCATCGTGTTTTATCATTTAAATTGTGTAAATAAACGATTAATTCCGATAATTGGACAACAGGAATCCACTGATATGGTTATCAGATATCATTCTAAAATGAGGGATTGGTATTGCAGGAGTTCCTCAGTATTTGAATGCGTTACCAAGAGCAATGCATAACCTGTCAATTATTAGTTATTTGAAAGATTACATTTTTTGCTCCATTTGATTTTCTCTTCTCTTCTGTCTGTTTTAAACAGATAGAGGTCATAGATATGAGGAGAGAAGCAAAACTATTTTTATTCTTATACTAAGATTGACTCTGTATGCTCTGTGTGTCTCACTCCGGTACAGTGACTGCTAATCTTGGCGACAGTCTGGCTGGGCTCACTGTATTCAGCTCCAACGAGGAGGATCCTTACATCACAATCAAAGACACAGTGAGTGCTCTCTCTATATTTCCATTTGGCAGATACATTTGTCCAAAGCGCCTTACATAAGTGCATACATTTTTAGTGTGGTTGGCTCCAGTGCGAGTCAGAGCCTAAAGCCTGGCATTAACAGTCCAACCTGCTGATTTAAAGAAAAATGTTTTAAATGGTCTGTCTTTGTGAAATGATGTAACTCGAGTGTCGGATGATGTTGGTGGCTCCTGCATCCCTCTCAACATTGCATTGTGTTCACAGAAAGAAAATAAAGTTAAAAAAAACTAGAATCCAACCCATTGATTTACACAAGACCACAGTGCACTACACAGCTGTAGCTCAATTTCAGTGGAGAGTTGCAATGTAATGCTGTTTCAGATGCCTTTCTGCATCTTCCTGATACTTTTTCATGTAAGGTCTTGGCTATAGGCCCAAACTTTATTTCGAATTAAAATGCCACCTATACCACCTCTGTACTTCTTAATGTCCAGGAAGTTGTTGGATGTAAACAGTGTGTTGTTGTTTCTGGACTTACCAGTAGCAACTACAGCATGAATGTAAGCAAGCTCTAATGATATCGTATCAGTTGTATTCATTATGTCTAAACAGGTTATATCTTGTGTTGAAGCTGACTTGTGCAGCTCTCTTTCTTCTTACCCCCAGGACCAGTATGAGCGAGAGGACTTCCAAATCAAGACCAATGACAATCTCATCCTCACAGGCAAGGCAGAGAAGGACTGCTGCAATTTGGAGATCCATGGTAAATGTCTTAGTATGTGATGAGATGAGATAGAGTATATTCAATGGACACAGAAAAAAAATCTTCTTTTGTCTGGATACTGGCATTTTGGCTAAGAACGTAAGCTAAATGTGTAAATGTAAATATCAGGAATTACAATTTAATTCCTTATCAGGCACCATCACTCATCAACGCCTTTCCCAAAACTTTTACCACAAACTTAAGCATTATAAATTATGTTGGAGAATTCTTACATTTATATTTACGGATTGCTTGCCTCTTTTACAGTTTACAACTCTGAGGAGGATTCTCTGTATGTTCATCATGATATTCTGCTGCCAGCTTACCCACTGTGTGTGGAGTGGCTCAACTTTGAACCCAACCCTGCAGAAGGACCAGGTATGTAGAGCTTGAGTCGGCCTTGAAAACTCCATCAGTACGAGCCCACACCCAATTAAAGCCTGAGATTAATTTGACAATAAAGAATTGCTAGTATTATTATAACCTTTTTTTAAAAAAATCTTAAACCCGACCCAAACCCAAGCAATCGAGTGAGAAATTCATCCCAACCTGACAGAAGCCCATCAGTCCCATTCTGTCCCCACTATTTTCTTATCCAACATGCACAAATCTCTGTACTTACCTGACCTTAATTTGCTCGGTGTGTCTTAACTGCAGTTAACTACGCTGCTGTGGGCAACATGACTCCACAGATAGACGTTTGGGACTTGGATGTGGTGGACTGCTTGGAGCCGGTCTTCTCCCTGGGGAGTAAAAAGGCCTCCAAGAAGAAAAAAAAGAGCAAAAAGGTACAAGCCTGGTTGGTGTCTCATAATGTTATGCTAGCATCTGAATAGCGAGAGTGTGGTGCATTAACTTTTAATTCAATCAGGTCAAAATTTAAGGTGCAATTGTAAGTCATGTAGCATTTTTGTCGATTATTTCAGTCTTGATTGGATATAAGAACTCAAAAAGAACTAAAATAAATGTTTGCATGGACAAACAATGATTAATTTACTACTGAGGACACATCTCAGATTGAGTGAGTTGAAAGGAAATTGAAGCCAACCTTGATGCATAATATGATTATAATCCAGTTTAGTGACTTTTCCTGTATTTTTGGATTTCTGAACACAACATTTTTTAGTGGTTCTTTTATTTATATATTTTCATAATTTTTAGTAGAGATTCCTACTTTTCCCCATTATTTCCTGCTTTTTTGCACATTCTGAATCTGAACACATTCCTGCTTGTTCCTCTTGATGCCAGGCAGCAGCAGAGCCTATAGAGGGACATACAGATGCAGTTCTGGACTTATCCTGGAACAAACTGGCCAGGTCAGTGATCTGAGGCCTGCTTATGGAATTGGTGTTATAAGATTTCTATGCTTATGCTTTATGGCTTGTGTTTATGTAATTATGTATGTGTTTATGTATGCTTGTGCAACTCAAATTACCTCCATGAGGACATTTAAAGTCTCTTGCTCTAAAAACAAACTTCTCACTCAGGAATGTCTTGGCCAGTGGATCAGCAGACAACACAGTTATCTTGTGGGATCTGTCTCAATGCAAACCAGCCACAACTCTGTGCAGGCACACTGATAAGGTATTTAATAAGAAGAAGGATTATGCTGAATGTAATTCACACTGTATATTTGGTATTACAGCTTTAGAAATTGCAGGCTTCAGCTTCTGGGAAACATCTGGTCTCTTTCAGGTTCAAACGTTAGCATTCCACCCATTTGAGGCTCAGACACTGATATCAGGATCATATGACAAGTAAGTGTCATCCAATATTGTCATTCGTTTTTAATATAAAATTAGGTGAAGAGCAAAAAACACTAGATGTGTCAATTTTATGCATTGTTACTATTGACTGTTTAGCTTGTCTGTTGTATTTGCTGTTTTTAATGTTTTTACAATGTTAAATGTTACCAGCCCCTAAATCTTTTTCCTTCCACTTTAGTATTGTTTGGTGACTCAGGAAACAAAGCGTTCCATTCAGAATGAGTTTCAGACTGAGCTTTTCTCCCATGCAGGACGGCTATCCTGTATGACTGCCGTAGTCCAGACGACAGCTACCGTACCTGGAGGTTCAGTGGTCAAGTGGAGCGGCTGGTCTGGAACCACTTTTCACCCTGCAACTTCCTGGTAGGTGGTGGTCGCCGCCTCCTCACTTTACAGAGGATGATATATGGGCGACCTTGTATCTACCTTGTATCAAAATGTTGCCCGGTTATCAAAGCCATAGTGTTTCTGCTGAGTTTTGTTTCAGCTTCACCCCACACCCAAATTCATGACAGAATTGGTAAACTAACCCTAAAACAATGTTTAGTGGCAGATTACCTTTTGTCCATACCATAGGTTATAGATATCGGGTTGTTTTCTTAGGTGCTGGTTAGAGCAAGAATAATTATCCATACAAAGATGAAAGTACAAACACACTGAAAGGCCTCAGACCTGTTCCATTACTATCTTTAATGTTTCTTAAGAGCAATAATACATGCAGTCGGGGCGTAACTGACCTCTTTTACCCTTGCTATTTCATTCTCTTACAAGCTCAGTGGTTAACTCCAGCTTGTGTGGTTGTGTTTCAGGCTAGCACAGAGGACGGTTTTGTCTACTGTCTGGACGCACGCTCAGATAAACCCGTGTTCACACTGAAGGCACATGATGGAGAAGTGTCAGGTAGGTGAAATTGTGGGTATGACGATCAAAGAAGAAAAAATTGTCCACAGTCAAAAGAAAATTTGAGGCTTGCTTTTTTCTACATTTGTCTATTTTCAGTCCTTTCATCTGCAGAATATAAAAAAACAAACTGCACAAATGCTTTAGCACTAGACCTTCTGCAGTGTGTCTTTTAAACTATTTTCACTGCTAAGAAATGAAGTTGCTGGTGAAATTCTAAATACACTTTCTACTGTTGACTGTTAATGAAAACGTTAGTTCCACGCCCTAGTGTCATATGTTCCTTGGTTTTAGATTTATCTAATGTATTTTTAGATAGACCTGATGTATTTTAAAGATACGAAAATAACTGTTTTATGAAAAACCACAGCTAATCCATCTTTCTGCAGGTTTGGACCTTAGTAGCCAGATTAAAGGCTGCCTGGTCACAACATCAGCAGACAAACACGTGAAGATCTGGGACATTTTGGGCAACAAACCCAGTCTGGTGCACTCACGGGATATGAAGATGGTAAGTAATGAAGGAACAAGGGCCATTTGAGACACATCTCTATGGTTGTAAAGAGGTGTTGTAATGATGTAATTCCTTATCTGTAAACAGGGTGTGCTGTTCTGCGCTTCATGTTGCCCTGATCTGCCCTTCGTCTATGCCTTTGGAGGACAGAGGGAAGGCTTGAGGGTTTGGGATATAAGTGACGTCGCTGCAGGTACAGTTTCTTTCTTTCTTTACTTCCTATAGCTTTACAAGACACAAAATTCACAAAATATACTGTTTAACTGCTCGTAGCTCAGCTTGTTCTACATCCTTGCAAGTGACTTAATTATTTGCGAAACATGCTTATTCCAATCACATTCGTTGATGATAAGCTGGCAAAACTATTTTCTATTTTATACCTCTGGATTAGTGATTAAGCAATCTATAGTGCCTGGCATTTATTTCTAATGTTAATTGTTATTGTAATATTGTTTGCAGTGTTATATTATTTGTGTCCGTTTTCCTTTAGTGGCTGAGGTGTTTGGCAGTCGAGAGCGCTTGGTGGTGAACACGGCATCAGAAGCATCCAGCAGTGCGGGCACAGCAGATATGGAAGTTTCCTAGTGATACTCTGGATCCAACAAGTGCCAATAAACATCAATAAACGTAGCTACCGTGGAAACACATTAGGCTGTTCCATATGGCACCATGTTCCTCATGCTTAATTTCATGGCAAAGGTAGTGGGTTAAATGGAGTTGCGATCTTTTAAGGACTTGAAAGGGGGGGCCAAGAAGACCTGAAAGACTTTTGAAATTTGTCCAACGTTTCTCTGACAATACATAATTTAGCACCAGTGACAGTGCATACTCAAAGACGTGTCAACAAAAGTAAAGGCCTGTGAAAAGGTTTCTTATATTCATATACAGTAAGTGGATATATCTGAATTTATTTTGGATTTTTACGTGGAAGCGGTGATGAAAATGTTGGAAATGCTAATTTTGGATGCAAAGATCCAGGTCAGACAGAGATCATTGTTTATATTTGAGATCCCTTTCCGTTTGCTTTTCTTTGTACATTTACCAAATATTGCAGTAAATAATACATAGTACATAATACTATCACCTCAAGACTATTTTCACATGAATAAATGAATAAATACAAGATCCTATTACAATTTACATTGGAATATTGGATACCTGAGTTTCCTGGTAAAATAAAAGCTTAAATGTTATATTAAAAATGCCTTCATAGAATAATTATACTGTTGTAACTTTTCAAAACACATTTAATAAATCTGGTATTTAGAGAGTGAAAGCTTTTATTTCCTTGTGATGATTACCCACATAAGAGCATCCAGCAACAAGGGCAACAAACCTGCACCCTAAACGGAGAGGTCGGCTCCATAGAGGAACACAGACCCGGCAGTGTCTCTCCACCGGTACCGGACCTGGGTGATGGGCACTGCCTTCAGGTGGTGTCTCTGCTGAACAGTCCTGCTGTCAGGCCACCTGGTCAGGGATGCTTTCACCATCATCTGAGAAGCTGTGTTGACCTTTTGGATGGGAAACCTGGTGATCGGCTGAACCTGGTCACCACCGGCACTGTGTGGATGACATCACCGACTGCGTGTGCCACCTGTTTCGCTGGAATGCCCCCGTCATCCCAAAAAGATAGTGGTCAGTGGAAGTCTGCACTATGTTGAGTTGAGCTGTTGGATGATGTCACCAATCCAACAGCTCAACTCTGTGGAACCCTTCATCACAAATTCAACACATAACCACCCTGTTGACAAGTGTGCTTCAAACATTTAAAAAAAGTACAAAATAACATTGTTCATGAATAACATTGTTTATGTATGATAAGCAATATTTTATACTCAAGGATCATTTTCACCCAGTTAGGAGTTGCATCTCACTGTTCTTTATGTATGTCTTCTCAGAGAATGGAAATTAAAGGATACAAAATCTGCCATCTGAAAGTATAAAGTACATGCAATAAAAAGAATGATTCCAAGCTTAGTTTTGGGCATGATGCACAACTAAATTATATTGTAAGACAGTAGGATGCATGTAACATTATCCCTCCCTGGACAAAACATACAAGTCTCATGTTATTATTCTCCGAAATGAAAATGTATATTTTGTTCACCAAACATAATGTAAGAGGAACATTTTATACTTATAAGTGGCGGTTTGGAGGCAAAATGTTCAAATTTGGAGCGCTGTTCTGTGATTGTCACTTGTACAGCGGAACTAAACTGAGTCGGAATGTTTACACGGAACTATTATGGTGTCGCACAGCCGTACATAATCGTTGAGCATGGCGTCGGGTCATTTGTGCAGGTTAAAATATCTTCTTCCGCGATTTCCTAACAGCACCAAACTGAGACGCGCACAAAGTAAGTTCTCTCAGTATTTATCTGACCAGATGTTTGTTGAAGGAAACATTTATGTCAGTGACTTTAACGTTAGACAAGGTAAACGTGTCTTATCAGTGAAGGGTGTCTACTAACTAGACTACGGTCTGAGAGCATAAGACTAATGTGAATTATGTCTTATAGTGGATTTATGCTTTCAAATGTGATGCATGAAGTTTAGCTATGATCTTGTTAATTATCCATCTAGCTAAATGTCTTGTTAATGGTATGATAGTAGTGTAGCTTACCTGTTTTATCATTGGTTATCTGTTGCAGCATGTTTGGTGCCAGCTCTTCAAAAGTCAGGTGTCAGTGGTCCTTCACTTGATGTCCCCCACAGGTATGTCAGCCAGTTAAAACGCACCTATATTTAGTCTAGATAGGACACCAAGCCCCATTTAAACACTGGTATAAATGCTCTAATCATATTTTTTTCTAAACGACTTAATTATTAACGTTTTTTAGGATCTTTTTTTGTTTTTTGTTTGTTGTTTTTTGGACAAGCAGCTCTCGTTACTGAATGTACAAGATATTAGGGGCACTTCCTCTTTTCATGAAGTACACTGATGAGGTGAATCCAGGTAAAAGCCATTATCCCTTATTGATTTCCCTTATTAAATCTATACCAATCACAAAGGAGGAGATGTAGATAAAGAGAAGCAGACGAGTTACAGAAGGATTTTTAATGTGGATTGTGCAAAAGGGGCTGCAACTCAATATCAGGAAGATGTAACTAATATTTTGTACATTCAGTGTATGGTGCATAAACAATTCACTACAGTTTGAGCATTATATTACTTCAAAAGCAGCTAATGGCTGCTTGCGCCTATATTTTTCTTACTGTAGTTGTGCACCACTGCTGCATGAATACAGAGGAAACATTGTATTATACTTTCCAAGTCAAAAAGTTGGACCGTAGCAACCACTATGTGTAGCAAACAATGTTGTATTATACAAATCAGTGAGTTTTTTAAATATACTTTGTCATAATTTGTATTACTGCGATCAAGACAATAACCTGCCAATCTCTTGAATCTAGTCAAGTGGAAATCGGTGTGACTTCAGATGGGAAAACCATAGTGTGCTACCATCCCTCAGTCGACATTCCCTATGAACTTACCCAGGTAGGAGTGTGTTTTCTAGTCTCATAAATATCAATGTCATCAGTTGTCTGTAGATCTTAGAATATACACACTACAAGATTTCTTGACAATGTATTGAAGTAATTTTCTATTTTTTATTTGTGTGCTGTGAGAAAGCCTCTTGACAAAGTGTGATGTGTGATTTTAACCCTGTAATTAATTTGGCTTGGAAGGCTCAAGGCTGAATTGTTAAAATCTTATGATGTGCATCCACTCCAAAAGATCAGTCTGAATTGCTTGCCCCTGAGAGACTGTGTGTGCCGCCATATTGACATTATTAGCCCGCTGTCACAGGTGTAAATCAGTGAGCAATAAATCTTCAATATCTAAGAATTGATGTCTGGAAAACAGTGTGATTTTAAAATGGGAAATGTGTTGGAGGGATCCTTGCTGATGGCAGTAAATCTTTGCAGCCCATAGAACGGCCGGACCCGCTGACCAACCCGGCCGAGACTCACGACCAGGTTTTGAAGGCTCACCTCAGCAAGGAGGTGCTGAAGGACAAACGGGGGCCCACTATAGAGGAGCTGAGCAAGATGTTTTTCACCACCAAACACCGGTGGTATCCAGTAGGACAGTAAGTACACAGTATTGAAAGAAGCCACTGTCAGTAAAATGGCTGGCTTTTATAATACAGAAATACACTCTCCGCTCCTAACAACTACTTTTGAGTTGCCCTTGAGCAAGGTGCCTAATTGCTTCATCGGAGCTTCTCGGTGACCGACAGTAGAAGGCTATTTGTACTGGGCAGCTCTCAGGTGTGAATGTGTGTGACAGTATAAATGTGAAGCAGGGTGGTGCTGAAAAAGAGCATGTGCCGCTCATCAAAATCCCTTCCCTGGATAAAGGTCAGAATGAGTTGTCTTCTGTGTCACTATTCACAGGTACCACATGAGACGCAGGAAGAAGGATCCCCCAAAAGACCGATAACTGGAGGCCATCTCTTCAGAGGTCAAGTCACAAAACTGCTTGCAATGTTTGGTTGTCTTATTGTCACAATGCTGTATAATAAAATGCTAAATAAGAAGTAAGTTGTCATGAGGTTTTTTTTTATGGTTTGATTGGTCAAAATTGAGCTTAGTCACTTAGTTGGAAGCCGCTGTAACACTCACTGCTACACCAACTATGCCAGTGCTAAAGTCAGTCTCCTACTAATTGTCGATGGAGCACCGTCAGGATGTTTGTCTCTTGATGACACCACAGATTACTACAGTTATGCTTCTCTGTTTTTTTTTTATGCCTAATGTTTACACAGAAATGGGACATGCATCCAAGAGAAGGCGTACCAATGAACTAGTGAACTCCAAATCACCACAATAACTGTCAGGATCGATTTAATGGAACATGAAGGGAATGATGTCCCTCAGTCTTGTTAATACACATTATTAAAATGCCTCCTACATGTTAAACTGGGTGTTAGGGAAAGTGAGGGAGAACTGGCATCCCCCTTATTGATTTAAACAAACCACCCCACTGTAATACATGCACCACATCAGTTCCACACTACAAGAGAGGAAAAAGAAGCAAGAGGTCTCACTCCGACTGTATTTCCGGGTACCTCAGACATCATTACCAAATGCAGCAGGAAACAAATTGCAGACCAATCTGCTATTGGCGTTAACAGAGAGGTTGTGAGATATGGCCCCCTGAGCGAGTAGTCTTGGACAAAAACAACTTTATTTTCAGATCTCTACCAGATTGCTCGCTATGGTAACGCCATTAAAGTTATCTTCCCCTAGTTCAATACGACCAGCGACCCCTGCGCCAGTCAGCTGTGACCATCTCCCCCTCCCCACCCTCACAGCCCCCCCACCCACATCCCAACTGCATAATAACTGGACCCTATCCCCTTAGACCCCCCTGCATTACAGAGGACTATGAGGAGGAATACAGAGACCTGGTAGAGAGCTTCGTAGGATGGTGCAACACAGGGGCGTTTCTAGGATTCAAAGACATCAGGGGCTTAGCCCCAAGGGGAGTCTCAGTTTGTGTGTGTGCGAAAAATTTACATAGCAATAAAACTTCAGGGCTGGAA
>OMLI01086684.1:0-13529 GCA_900302605.1 Rondeletia loricata
TTATAAAACTCTAGCACAGACTCCAGCCCCAACTCCTCCCATCAGCTTGAACTACAGTGGCCTGTAATTGACACAAACTATTAAGTTATTAAATGAAAAAGTTGAGGATTATTACTTTAACCCTTACCCTTACCTAAAACTAATCTTAATTGTAATCTTAACCCTAAACTAGCCCCTTGAGGAAGTGAAGGCCAGCAAAATGTCCTCACTTTGGAAGATTTTCCTCATCTTTCTATCCTTGTTAGGACGTTTGGTCCTCATAAGTTTAGAAATAAGAAAACACACACAGATGTACACACACACACACACACACACACACACACACACACACATACTTCATGGCGCATGACATTCACCAATGTTCTGAGTTTTACTGTCTTGCACAACATACACAGCAACTTTTGAGTAATGGGTGAGGTCATCAAACCTCACTTACATTACTGCTGCAGAGTCATTAGAATGGAACTTGGTTGCAAAACTGTCAGCCCTTTAATATACACAATTTCCAACGTTATAATAATGCCAAACAGAACATTATCTCCAGGCTCTTTCATCATGAACCAAACACTCTTCAAACAGAACTTCATATTATACCCTGTGAGAACCTTTACTGTAATAAATTACAGTTTATGGTTCCTTTATGTTTTTTTTGTGTGTTATGGTACATGTTTTCAATTTATATCTTTAGAGGAATGGCTAGAATGCTGCTCTGCTGTACGTATGTACAGTCCCTAACCCCAGGTATCACCGGCACTCATCCAACAAGACTCTACAAATCACGGCTGTCACAGGGAACAGGTTGATACCGTATGGGCCCACAAAACAGGATGCTACACAGAGTGGAGAGAAGGAGGGAAGGTGGGGGGATAAAAGGGAGAAAGGAGAGAGAGATCAGATAACATTGTCATTAAACACCCAGCCGGAAAGGTACGGTAATTTCTGCTGAACGTCAGCGATTTTTTATTTGCTAACAGGTTTTCCCACAGAGGTGTCAGTCCTTATACAGTGCGATCATACTGGCAAGACAGATGCAAAGAAAGAAAGAGAGGGAGGGAAGAAGGGAGGGAGAGAGCAAATGATAAAGAGATAAAGGAAGTGGGAAAGAGAGAGAAAGTGAGACGGCGCTGGCAAGAGAGATACAAAGGAACATGGAGCATGAGAAATATGGCCCCGTTTTGGAACTTGGCGTGAGCAGCGGATCCCACATGACGGTCAGCTATATCAGCAGAAACGGCTGTCAGACGTCCAGATCAAGTGCTGGAGCAGCTTTCCTGCCCGATCAGTCTCAATAATGACTAAAGGGGAACGCAGAAAGAGAACAAGCCTGCTAACCATGCCGCCAATGCTTTCCAGATATCACGCTGTACCTTTTATTTTCATCTTGAGGCTTTTGAGGTGGAGATGGAAAAGCCTGCACAATTAAGTTAAATCAGATAAATCTGACTTGATTCGATAAAGCATAAATAAAAAAATTGTGCTCAGGAAGTTTTGAGCTATTTATTGCACTGTATCAAGCTCTTAAATCTCTGGTCTTACCAACTGATGTTTGTGATTTGACATTTAAGATTGGATTGGATTCTTTGGCTGCAGATCTGGGTCAGATAGTATTTACACATACTTTTCATGATTTGTTTTATCCCCAAGTCAATTTAGTCAATTTGGTGTACTTTCCTGTTATTGACAAGTTACCCGATAACACAGGAATGTAAGCAACACAGAGTGGAGAGAGGGAGCGGTGGGGGGATAAATAAGAGAAAGAAACAGTGATGCAGCAAACCCTTTTAGTCCTCCATGCAGGTTAAGACAAATGCTATAATGCTATGCTTATTTGCAAATCGGTTGCTGGGTGTGGAAGCTGAAGGAGACTGCACACCGAGTGTTCAGAGATGTGAAGGACAGTCCACTAGTTGTTAAGTGGCGATGCTGCAGGCCACCGAGCAAAACAAGCTCCGTTACCGAGCAACACGAAGTGTTTATATTTAAAGAGGACCAAATGTTTATAGTGGATATGAGAGAAGCTGCAAAGTTAGAATGAAGAGAATTCTTTCCGTGCAGCTAAGTGTCTCTCTCTGTATCTCTCTTTATTCACTGCAGATCTGTGTGTGATCACTGTAAGTGTGTAAAGTGCATCCATACCAGGATTTGGGTCAATTTCACTTCACATAATGTACAGTGAACTGAAAATGCAATGACAGACGCGCCATTTTCAATTCTTTCTTTCTCTCCATTTCTTGAAATTTGAAGACAAACCTCTTCCAGAATTGACTGAATTGAAAGTGAATTGATCACAACCCTGACACAGACCGAAGCAAAACAGATGCACCATTCAGCTTGATTCGTCTGAACATTTCTCAAAATAATGTTCCTGCTTTTTGCCTGCGGCACCATTTTAAAAGACTGAGCTGACAAGGAGACATTTAAACATACAGTGAAATGTGACAGAATTGCAGCTTCAAAATCCCTACATGGGTTGTCAAACTACTGCGTGTTGTACTTGGGACTGGCAGCACAGTACAAGTGTCATGCATGTGGAAAACATTAGCAAATGCGTGTAAAGTTGATTGCTCAAAGCCCTTCAGAGGAGTAACTAACTGTTTGCCACTCTGACAAACCACATCACTGGTCCAGACACTAGCACTTTGTTTACTTCTCTCCTTTTCTCACTCCCTCTGTCTCTGACTCTCTCAGTCCTTCTCTCTCTTTCTGCCCCTCCTCTCACCCAATATCTGGATGCATTCACCGCGGTTGTTGAACGAGCTATTATCAAAGGCGCAAAGACATTTAGCGGGGTACGAGGTGGCCCCTCGCCGTCTGTTTCTGATTACAAGAAACCCCTAGAATCTGTGCCAGGCGTCGCAACTGTCAAGTAAGCTTGACGTTCCGTCCCGCTACTCGCTGCACACTTCCACTATTTCAACAAATACCCACCGCGTTTCACAGCAACATTTCGAGAGGCCAGAAACGTGATGAAAATCAACACATTTACGGTGCCATAAAGCATCACTGCAGGGTCTGAGAATACTTCAGTTTAATGAATAGAGACAGACATCGCGTATTACCTCATACCCTGCATTTGAGAGTACAACCGTTTCAAGGTCGCTGCAGATCCAAACACAAAGAACATACTTATTCTCATGGGCCATAAAGTGGTATAAGAGAGGCAATGCTATGAAAACATGAGACTGGTTTTGTGGCTCGACAATTTTATGGTCAGATTTAAGGCCCCTGTGAAGTGGATGTCTGTGGATTTAGGTTGCAAGACGCACAAACTCCAGCCTGGTGGCCTGATAGTTTGTTATGGAGAAACTGCCTTGTCATCCCTCACTTTTTTCACAGTGTATATAAGGAGAGAAATACCACAGGGAAGACCGGTGAAGAATATGAAGGATTGCTGTTTCATGTTAATGCACCTCATTTTATTAAGATCTTAAAAAACAGCAAATAAGAAGATCCAGCACAACAAATGTGTCGGTAAAACAATAAGTTAAACACAAAGAAGAGGATTCATGTGAAAGAACATTGAAATCATGTAAAGAACACAGGGTATGCAAAGGCATGTGAGTGACATGTTATATATGTTAAAGCAATCATGACGAAACAAATATGTACAATACTTATAAACTAGAAGAAACCAATGTGGTAGCAATATAATTTCACATAATTTACAAAGAGAACTACTGTAGTTGGCATACCAGCAGCTATACATTTACATCACTGCGGATATCTGAGAAAAAATAAGGATATCAGCGCTGCAAAATTCAGTTTGGATTCTCATTTCCAAATATAAAAGTAGTATCGTTAAAAGAATCTCTAAAATTAAGAATAAGATCACTTTTCTCCGCCCATTTCACTTCACTATTCACAACAAACCAAGACAGATGGCCACATATTTCAGTAACAATGACAATTTTCTTTTTTTTTCACTCACAGCAAGAACATTTCTGTCATTTCCAAAAGAAAAATAATGCCCTCCCTCATTCCTCTTTCTTCCCCCCTCCATTCTGCCTCCCTTTCTGCAACCCCTATCTCTCATAGGAAATGCAGAAGTATGTTTCATTTGGTTCATGGACTTGGCTGTGACCATAGTAGAAAGGGAATAAAACTATGCACACTTCCAAACCCTCGTCTTTTTCCCTCTTCCAAAGAAGAAAAGTAATGTATTTATGTAATGGGTCCAAATAAATGAAACAAAATGAATATTATTCCCACATGTTGCAGGCTCTAGATTCCCAGTTTACGAGTTTCCAGCAGTTTTCCACGCCCTTTAAGAGCTGCCATGGGAGGCAGAGAGCATACTGGTGTCAACCTGGGATGTCTTTTAACAGACCCAGTAAACTCTGGCTCTCGCCTTTATGAACTGGAAACCTTCACGGTGAGAAGGAGTGAAAGTTGAAATTCCTCTCTCAGTCAGGTGCATGACCCAAAAGTACTGAAGTAAGAACTTTCTGAAAATGAGAGTATCACGCCCGTTCAAACTATGCACCCCAAAAAAAAAACGGCATCCCAGCTGGTAGAAATAACAATACTCAGCACCCGCTTGTCTTCTAAAACACTTTTAGGGGAGACATCCTGTGGGTCATTGCATGCATGCACTGCATTATGCTACGTTTCTCATCGTTAAAATCTAATTTCTTGCGATTCTTGTGTTTGTGAAAGGCTGTTGTGGTCACATTGGGGTGAAATCCCAGTGTGATTGTTACAACGTTTCTGACAGAACTGTGGGGATGTCTCCGGCAGTGTTTTGGTTTACATTTCAGAAAGTGACGCTTGCATTTTAGTTGCATATTGAAGCACTTACTGTGAAATATAGTAATGAATTATTGCTTATTTTTCAACATGACTGAAAAGTGAGCTTGTAAAAGTGATAATCACACAGAGAGATGTTCCCCAGTTTAGTAATATAGAAACAAAAGTCTGAAGTAAATTGGATAGGTGTAAATAAAAGCAAAAGTCCACCAGCAACAGGAATAGCATTATGTGTTATTGCAACACACTTAAAAAAAAGACACTGAAACCTCTCAATCCATTGACCAAAATTGATACATATCACAATACCTTAAATGACTTTATAAAACAAAGACTTGACATGTTGCGATGTGGGCTATGGTACTGCGTGGGGAACTGGTTTATGATAGCCGTGTATTAGATTAGTCGGAAGGCATCAGTGACCAGGAAGAAAACCATTCACTCCTCTGCATCCTCGTTCATCGCAACACCAAAGCGCAGAAAATACCACTCAACTCAAAAATCTCTTACAATCATGTATATTACACCCCAGTGGGACATTCATTCTGTTTATAATAAACCCATATCCTGATTGTTAGAAAATCTAAATATGAAAGCTGGAATATGCCGATATTGCCAGGATACAATGGCATGTAAACATCCCATTTACTGTAGATTTTCGCTATCTGTGTATGTTCTGTTTCATGGTAATATTTGGAATATTCTGGCGATATATTTGTCACGGAGATGTGCATATGAACACCTTTTCCCGAATATGACCTTAACTGGTATTTCTGCTAGTATCCGGAATATACTGTGCCTGTAAACACATTGATTGAGAGATGAGGGGGTTTGGGGGTCACAGGATAAGATGTGAGTTTTTTTATGGGCTGGACTTTTGGGATGCTGATAAGACCAGAGCCATATCCTGTCAACATATTTTAATATACGCTCAAAATACATAACATGTTTATGCTCAGCTGGCCTCATTTATCAGGTGTGTCAGTGCAGAAATACTGACCTGGGATCGCTGAAACCCGAATCTCACATGACCCTCCCAAAAGGCAAAACTGATCCAAGATCGGCATTCCTGCTCTACAGCTCCTGATAAATGTGGACTGGGATACTCAATAACCCCACCCCCCATATATTTTTGCTCTCCCTGTTAAATTCCATCTCCGTCTCAGACCAGCTCCACCTTGGAGTTGGGGTAAACGGCAACGACGTCGTAGCCCTCTGGGGGCTGCACACGGGCCATGGCGTGGGTCTCACAGTACAGGTTCTCCTCGATGAAGAAGTAGCCTCTCTGCTTGAGGTTGGTGCCGCAGTCGTCGCACATGAAGCACTCGGGGTGGTAGAGCTTGTCCCTGGCCTTCACAATGGTGCCCCTGCATGGAGGGAAGGAGGGAGAGAGAGATTAGAATAGTTATAGAGGCTTTGCAGGTGCGTCACAAATCTCCCAGCCACCACGGCTGGCGCCACGATGCAGGTCCGGTGGAGAACGACTGCGCACACTCGACTAACCTAGGTTAGAAAAATGGACGATTTTTTCAATATTACTTTCCATTTATTCAGACAGCACAAAACGTTTGATCAAATCGTACTGGATTTGTTTACGTTGCTATGGTTACAGTTCTGCTACTGTACAGCCCATGGATGCTAGATACAGACGTTTCTATAGTTGCAGGCCTGCTGAACTAACTACTTTAGCTTGTAATGAAATCATTTAAAATCAATATTTCATGTCAAATGATTGGTAGTAGCCATGTCGGGGTCTTGATTCACCCTGTCAGGGCTTATTTTGTGATATCTGTATTCAGGCAGGGTGGCATGCAGTAGGTTTGAGTCCAGCAGTGCAATGGAACAACATACCATGAGATAGAAGTACTGAGGAGGATGGAAATGCATCATGCATGAGTGAGAAATGATGCAGCAAAATACAGACTGCCTTAAATGGCTACACGGCAAGCCACTTTCAGTGGAGGTGCTGTCCTCGCAGAGGAAAGAAGATTAAGCAGTGCACTTAAAAAGGAGCTAACTGTTCATTCGCTTATCTGACTAACTAACAGACTGTTTATTCAACTAACCATTATCTGTGCATATCAGCAATTATAGGACTTTATAGCAGCTGTAACCAAACAAGCATCTGAATGTTCCCTGAATGTGTCTGAATGTGTCTTTATCATAGTCCAGGCTTATTAAGGGAGCGAAGGGCGTTGCTCATTCACTTTCCCCCCAAAACGAGATTTTCCTTTTCTGGACTGGGGATTCGGACCAGCGACCTTCCAGTCACAAGCCTGCTTCTTTTTTTCACCGCATTCACCGTCTAACCACACTTCTTGCAGGATAAACTATTGAGACAGCGCTCTATACTTGTGCAAACTCACCTTTAAACGCTCCCATAACAGCCTTATTGTGCCCTGCGAGCTCCTACAAAGCTCTCTTGTTAACGGGTAAACGAAGTGGATGACATCACTATTTACCTGCAGCTGCTTTTATAGAGTGGGGATTACCGGTGCCTGTGGGTTCCTTGGTAAAAAGGTGTGTGGTGTGTATGTGTGTGTGCGTGTGTGTGTGGAAAAGGGCTTGGTTTAATCATTAAAACTGATAAATGGGGATAGTTTTTCCTCAGTGCTGTTGAAAGGCCTGTTGGCGCAGGTCGACCGGCACAACATAACCCCGTTGTTTCAGGGTCAGGGACGAACCTTGAATCACATCATATAGAGTTCAAATTATACACCTTATGGCCAGAGGTGGAGACAACCGACCTGAATATAAAACACTGACATTTTCAGAATTGATCTTCATTCTTTTATTCTAACCATGATTATGTAGTATCTAGCTACCTTGGTTTCAATATGAGCTGCTGCATAGAAAATGAAAATGTTTATATTGTTGATGATAATAAGCAGGGACCAATCCCCAGTGATAAAATAATTTACCCTCTGGGATTTGGTCCCTGTTTATTCCAAGACCCAAAAATGGATCACGGGCCTCTTCTAAGGGGGTCCCCAAATAACAAGACACTATTCACAATACTTCATTCTGTTAGTTAATTAATGACATAGTTAACTCGTGTTATTCCTATGATGTTGGACAGTACATTGCTTAGTCTTTAATTGTGAATTAAACAAGGATCTGTACAATACTTACACAATGCCATTGCAGCAGCGTGTGCACTGGGGTAGTTTCTGAAGGCCAGACATGGGACCGGGGATGGGGCTCCCCAGTTTGGGGATTGGGGACCTGACTGGTGACTTGAGGTTTCTCATTCTGTCTGTTGGGGACACACCTAGAAATGAGAAAGTATAACCACAGAATAAACATAGGAACTATGGAAACTACGCCATAAAATAACCATTCAGAGGCCAGACCTCAAAGAAAAACACACACATGCATGTGTAACGTGCTCACAAATCCCAGAATTCCAGGCACTGGTAACCCTAGGAAAGGGTTGTATATGTGTGTGTGTGTGTGTTTGTATGAAAGGTCAGCTGAGTTCCAGGTAGTGGGTATCTGGTAACTCGGGGAAAAAGCTGTGTGTGTGTGTGCACTCTGAGTTCCAGGTAGTGAGACTGAGAGGGCAGAGGTTGTCAGGTCTGTTGTGTGATACGAAGATGGATTAATATTTCCCACACTACATCTAAAGGAGGCACCGGGGGTCAGTTTCTGTTCCCCACGGAGCCGTTTCTCACCAGCTCTGGCCCTCTTCACAGGTATGTGTTACCCTGCTGGCCCTAAGGGCATGGCAGGGGCACAGGTACACATGGCCAGTGAGCTACGCTCACAATACGAGTCTTTCAATATATCTATCCAAATGTCTTTTTAATAGTGACTGCATTTATTATTCATTTTCCTTTATGTTTCTAAACCGCTGCACTTACGCATTGTTTCTTTATGTTTTTAACTGTGGCTTTAAGGTTTTCTCTTTTGCTTTCGGATTTCACTAAATCTGACACGGAAGCACACACTGGTCTTGTTTGTTTAAGAATAATATATTAAAGTCTGAAAATGAATGTGGCAATGATTTATTGATGTGAAAACGCTACACACGGAACCTTTAACTGTTGTTTTAGCCACTGAATGCAAGACAAATTTCCATGTTAACTCATACGAAAGTGCTCTCTCCCCACCACCTTTGTCTTCTACTTTCACTCTCCCTCTCCATCACTGTCTCTACATTTATTTCTCTTTCTCTCTCTTCTGTTGCTTCTCCCTCCCCTCTCTTTGACCCCTCTGTGTCTCTCTCTCTCTCCTTCCAGTGTGCTTCATTCAAGTGTCAGTGCCGTCTGTTGTTTCCTAGGAGGAAACCATCGGTTAGCCGGGCCAGACACCCAGGCAGGGAAAACGTTCCATGTTACGGAATCGAGCTCTAGCCATCTCACCGAAATGCTACAATCCCATCCTATCTGTGAACCCAAACCATGGGGACGAGTTGACATCCAGCACTATTATCTTCTTTGTTAAAGGAACATTTCCCTACAACTTTCCCCTTTATGGGCCAAAAGAAACTATCAAGAAGAGTGGTATACCTGCTCTACAATAAGGCTTTATGTAGCTACATGATCAATAAAATCCCATCTATTGGAAGACACCAACTTCCACGAATAAACTGCAACCATAATCATCTTGTTTCAGTATATAGTGCTCTTTTATTTTGTTACCTTTTCACAAAGACTGACTGTTTTTAATTACTAAAAAACACTATATATCGAAACAGGTTATTATGGTTGTAGTGTATTCTCAGGGGTTGCAGCCTTCCCATAGATGGAATTTTTTATTAAGAGCTATCAACTCCAACCGTCAAGCGTTTAGTCACGCCTGACTGGAATGCATGAAAGGGGTTTATTCTGGAGATTTGAGGCCATTCCAGTGGTTCCTGTGCACCAGGCTGGATCAACGGAGCACAGCCGTGATTCGTGAACTATATGACTTCCCTTCACTGATGATGTGCCAGCAGAGGCTTTTTAGCCCAGCATGCCACCTATCACTGCCGCTAACCGCAAACCCATTACCTAGCATCTGGCACCTGACTCAAAGCGCTTTCCATCCCTCGCTAACATTTAGCCTCTAATGCTCCGTGGCGAGTTTAAGAGTTGACATGAGCTGGATGTGGGGGTTTTTTCTTCTGGGATTAATGTCTCTATTACCTAATGATGCACTCTAATGGAAAAGCATTTATGTGTGGGGCTCTCGAGACATTCTCACAAAGGGGGAGGTTGACTAATAAAAGTCTTACAGACCACAGTCAGGGATAGCTAAGGAGAGCAGAATGAATGACTGCTTGTTTAGTCTTGCCTTTATATTTTGAAATAGTTCCTGTATATTCTGAGGCCAAGTGCACACAGACACCATATTTTATTTGACAGACAATGACAAGTTGGCCAATTTCAACACAAATCGCGCACCAAGCAACATTTAATATACAATGTGTGTCTAACACTGTGACTAACATCAAGCAGACATACTGTAAAACAGTTGCACAGGCCTCTTACCCTCCATCCTAACTCAAAGATGTCAAGTGGAGTGTGAAGCCTCAGGGAATTTAAGGCAAAGCAATCACAATGTAGAAAGATAAAGACCTTGGAACTTAATAAAATCATTTTAGATATCCGTAGTAGAATATTGTCGATGTCGGATGAAAACCTTGTATGTCCAGAATGTCAACTTTTCAGGAACAAAGAAAAACAACCTTGATTTTAGCTTGTCCATTGTGTAGTTTTGAGTTTATCCAATGGGGTTTTGAAAGGGTTTCAAAAGAAACGTGCAATAAGAAAGGTGAACATTTTGTCATGATGGACTAAGACTAAGAAGATTCACCCTGTGCCTGGAGATACTCGAAGGGTTAAACCTCTCGCCTCTGGAGTCACATGGACTAGAAGCAAATCCTGCTAGAGCTTTTTCTCTCTGTCTCCCTCTCTACTGTCCCGCTGTCTGAATAAAAATACTAAAATGTGACCCGCTCTCCTTTTTTTAAGAAAAAGTCTCTACATCACCCTCCTAATTCCTTCTTAGAAAACATCTTATACAAGCAGGGTTGGGGAGTTTGAGCTGACATATGATGGGTTTACAGTAACTTGTTAACTGTAATCCATCATACAAAACACAGCGATCACATTATGATGCTTTTAAAAAGAGTTTGCTTGTTAGATTACTCAGAAACATGTTTGAAGGGGAAAATACATCTTGGGTGTTAATTCATAGACATAATATTTTACCTGACTGTAGACAATTGACACACGATTAAAATCAAAGTCTGTCAACTGGGATAAACTGTCTATTTTGATTCTTGAGGCAAAGTAACTCAAAGTTAACAGATTATCTTGCTGAGTTTGAGTAT
The DNA here is from genome assembly GCA_900302605.1 of Rondeletia loricata. Classification (NCBI taxonomy): domain Eukaryota; kingdom Metazoa; phylum Chordata; class Actinopteri; order Beryciformes; family Rondeletiidae; genus Rondeletia; species Rondeletia loricata. Next base: position 11,066 of record OMLI01086684.1, read on the forward strand.
TCCTTTAGATTAGGTTACTCTTTACAATCCAGGAGGTAATGAGTAATCTGAAATGGATAACATCTCTGTATACCAGTGCTAGAGGGATGATGTGTACTTTAACACATGATGGATGTCTTCTTTTGTCAGAGGTCTTCACTGAGAAAGGACACAGCCTGCTTCCCTCCTGAGCTGCTGACGCGGCTCTTTCTAAAACAGGGATTTGCAGCCATCATTCATCACTGTTACGACGACAGCTGTCTGCTGAATAAAATATCCCCAGCTAGCTAAGGGGAGGTCACTTTTCTAGAAATAAACAAAGTAAGGCACACTCGGTCCGTAAAACGTATCGTATTTTTCAAAAATCTTTTTATAAACAAACAACTTCGGAGGTTGGGACTTGTAGGGGGAATGGAGGGATTTCAGAGGTCACTGGCATTGTGTTTATTTCTCTTTCCAACTGATGAAAAAAAAAAAACATAGTTCCTCATCATGCTGTCTTCTCTCAGTTTTTGTTTAGCAAACTTCTTTCCCGTCTTGTCTTCCTCCTTTATTACCATTTGCAACCTTTGAATTATAAGGTCCCATCTGCAACAGAGTAGTCTTGAGATACTGGAGAGCGCTGACATTTTTTATGTTTGTTTATTTCTGCTACTAGAGTTCCTTATCATGTCGTCAGGGCAAAATATTTGAGAAACAAATATATAGCATATAACTAATGAATAACTCATTTGGGCCAAAATGGAACCTCATATCTCCAAAGTTACAGTTTTCTTTCATCTATCCCTCTCGGGTGATGTTCCCTCAAAGACCCAAACTCAACACCAACATGTAACAGTCACTCCACCCCTCTTCCATCCACAGTGCTATCCAATCAGGGCGGAGCCTGTGGAATTCTGGGTAAACTGACACTCTTGTTTGCTTTACCTTTAAAGCCCCTGAAAGTCAGCATGGCCACAACAGGGGCTTTCGCCTTCAAAAGGAGACCAACTTGGCCTATGTAAGTGATTTAAGGCTGACAGCAAGGCATACATGCAACAACAAGATGATTTGACTTTTAACTTGTGTGTCTAATGTGTTCATTTGTTAATTTGACTTGTTTATTGAACCCTGAGAATGAAGGTAAAAAGAACTGAGGCACGATTTCACACACTCACACAGATCAAATGACACCAAACACCGCCACAAAGACAGGTAGCTTTAAAAAGGATCCCAATGTAAACCCCCAAGTGTCTCCCCGTTTTCATCGGGGGGCTTAGCCTGTCAGTCAACCTGTCAATCACCCAGGCTTTTTCCCAGCTCTGAAAAACCACTGACAGCAGACAAATAGAGTTCCCTATTAATCTCTTGAAGCCATCGACAGTGTCTCTTTCGCTCTACCCCTCTCTCCCCCTTTCTCTGTCATTATCTTCTATCTCGCCCTCCCTCTCTCTTTCTCGCTCTTTATCACAAGTACGCATGAATATATCTGCAAAGAAACAAAATTCTGGGGAAAACACGGAATACTATCGGTCGAACCCCAGTGTGTAACCTTTGTCCCAGAGTCCATTTAAAGCTATCACTAAATCTTGGGACGGGGTTTCTCTAATTAAGGTGAGAAATAAGGGGATAATAATAATAATAATAATAATAATAACTCGAATTTATATAGCGCCTTCCAAGAGACCCAAGGACGATTTACATAGGAGGGTGGGCACAAAAGAAAAATAATCAGCAGTAAAGCAAGGACTAAAAATAATAACTAAGGTCATAGGCCTTGGTGAACAGGTGGTGTTTGAGGAGTCTTTTAAAGATGTCCAGAGATGCAGCATTGCGGATTTCTGCATCACACAAACGACTGCGTGACAATATCTAGTTGTTGAGGATGAGGAAAGGATGAATCATTTACCATCTATGCTAAGAAGTCATAAGCCCACTTCTCTATCCCCTTGGCTAATTGCCGCCCTGACATTAACAACACTTCCCTTATAATTCTGCCTTTCACAACCTTTCCCCTATTTTAGTGGTGAACATGAAACCTGAAAAGAAGGGTTTTAGTTCCAGGGATTAGTCCCGCTGCCCTCGTCTGCCACTGTCAGCATCACATGACTCCTCCTCAAGAGTTCAGAGAGAGCGAGGATGGCGGCTTCCTGGAATGCCGAGTGGTCAGAAAGCAGACAGGAAAACCATATTTCTCACTTTATTGTCCTTTGTGAAGTTGTTTTTGCAGTAAATTCTGCTTACCAAAACTTCCCTCCCTTGTTCATCCTCGCTTGACCTATTTAAGGCACTTCATCTTTCTTTCTCCTCGTCTCTCTGTCTCTTGTTTTCTCTCTCTCGGTCGTCCTCTCTCTCCCCTAACCCTCGCTGTCTCTGTCTTCTATAAAAGGAAAACTATGCTAGTTAGACAGAGAGACTTGAAAACAGTCAGAGAACGGCTGTATGAGCACGATGTGTCCTGTGGCTGGAGGGAACCACAAGCTCCATTTGCATGGGGGGGGGGGGA